>MU034055.1:0-14240 GCA_011833715.1 Carcinoscorpius rotundicauda | reverse complement strand
TCCCAATAATATCTGGAAAAAGATAGGCTAGTTGAAGATCTTCAGGGTAGTACTATATACATTAAACTAACAATGCCAAATAATCTTCAAAAGGATGAACAATAAACCAACATAAAAATTCATGGCATTCAATATAATCAATATTCAACAATAATTATTATGGAATTTATTTGATTTATGATTATTAAATCCTTCGAGTTTTAAAGAATTATCTGCTTTTCTTACAGTTTAGAGATTCGTAATTTTTAATCATTAAAATATATTTCTTCTAGATGAACAGAAGTTTCAAATATAATGTTAGGTCCCAACAGCTTCTCTCTTATATAGCTTGACGAAACAGAAACACACGCTGCATAAATATTGTTAAAGAAATGACACAACATCAATGAATTCATCACAAACTTTCTACTATAACTCTCGAAAGAACCCCCGGTTTCTCAAAAAGAGTTTTTCCGGCAGTGCAAAAAAACATTTCATACGCTCAAGGCCTTGGTGGACATTAGTGTCGGGTCATTAAGATCCTGTGTAAATATACGTAGTAGCTGTTATTCTATTTATAAGACTGATCTAATGACTCCATGGGGAAAACAAGTCTAGAATCTACACTTCACATTTTCCTTCTGAGTTTATAATAAAGTTTCCAACCCTCTCTTTGATATTTTTTTCCTTATAGGTTGAAGGCTTATAACAATACAATCGAGGTCTCGATACTCACAGTGGACACAGGACTGATAGCCCGCTGTGTAGCTTTACGATTAATAAAAAACAAACAAACACGCTTTCTGATATGCACGTTAAATCTATAATACGTTTTGCTATTTCCGAATATACTGAGAAGTTTCATTTGAGTTTTGCTCTCTTCTGTTTGTCGGTTACCTCGAGTTCTCTTGCCTTCTGCCATCTTCCGTCTTTATGTGATATTCCTAGCAGTTTGAGTTTCTATTTCAACAGTTTCTTTCTTTGTTGTTCAATTCGCAGATGTTTCTAATTATTACTCTGATCCGTGTTTGAATGCGTTTTCCTTTAATATTTCCGTTCCATATTCAATTGAATTTAATCCATTTACGACATTTTGTTTTCTTGTGAGTGTTCAGAAATCAACTTCCGGTCTCTGGACTCGGATCAAATTTCACGAGAGCCTCGTGATCACCGTAGTTCACACAAACTCCGATGTACAGGTGTATGTAGAGTCACTGTAGAGCATTTGTGGACACTGGTGTAGAGTCACTGTAGAGCATTTGTGGACACTGGCAGACATGGAACTAAAGAGAAAAATGATGTAATTCTAGTGAGAAATATCAATGAGAACGTTGGAACAGAAAAGTCACTATGAAAGGACCATCTAGGACCTCCTGTAGGCAAGAGTGGACACAACACTTTTATCATCAACTTATTGTTCCAGTATCGGCAGAATCAAGTTGGTACAAGTTGGGAGATTAAAGGTCAGCATCACAACAAGGCCACATTCTGACTAGACTGATTATACATAGTAAAGACTGTTCACATCAATAAACCTAACAAAGATTAAGTTGGTGAAGGAACAGATGAAACAGAAGAAGAGAAGTACATCATCAGTAAAGACTCTTCACATAAATAAACTTAACAAAGAGGAAGTTGGTGAAGAAACAGAAGAAGAGAAATAAATCATCAGTAAAGACTCTTGGCATAAATAAACTTAACAAAGAGGAAGTTAGTGAAGAAACAGATAATGCAGAAGAAGAGAAATGCATCATCAGTAAAGACTTGACATGAATAAACTTAACAAAGAGGAAATTAATGAAGAAACAGATGATGCAGAAGAAGAGAAGTACATCATCAGTAAAGACTTGACATGAATAAACTTAACAAAGAGGAAATTAATGAAGAAACAGATGATGCAGAAGAAGAGAAATGCATCATCAGTAAAGACTTGACATGAATAAACTTAACAAAGAGGAAATTAATGAAGAAACAGATGGTGCAGAAGAAGAGAAGTACATCATTAGTAAAGACTCTTGACATCAATAAACTTAACAAAGAGGAAGTTGGTGAAGGAACAGATGATGCAGAAGAAGAGAAATGCATCATCAGTAAAGACTTGACATGAATAAACTTAACAAAGAGGAAATTAATGAAGAAACAGATGATGCAGAAGAAGAGAAGTACATCATCAGTAAAGACTTGACATGAATAAACTTAACAAAGAGGAAATTAATGAAGAAACAGATGATGCAGAAGAAGAGAAATGCATCATCAGTAAAGACTTGACATGAATAAACTTAACAAAGAGGAAGTTAACGAAGAAACAGATAATGCAGAAGAAGAGAAATGCATCATCAGTAAAGACTTGACATGAATAAACTTAACAAAGAGGAAATTAATGAAGAAACAGATGATGCAGAAGAAGAGAAATGCATCATCAGTAAAGACTTGACATGAATAAACTTAACAAAGAGGAAATTAATGAAGAAACAGATGATGCAGAAGAAGAGAAGTACATCATCAGTAAAGACTTGACATGAATAAACTTAACAAAGAGGAAATTAATGAAGAAACAGATGATGCAGAAGAAGAGAAGTACATCATCAGTAAAGACTTGACATGAATAAACTTTACAAAGAGGAAGTTGGTGAAGGAGTAGATGAAACGGAACTTTCTGAATAGACTTGTTGTAAAATGTTGGAAGGTTTAAAACAGACTTTACATCAGTGGTGAAAGTGTGTTGTGGTACAACGATCATGAGAGAAATGACCAATAGAAACACCGTGTTGTGGGACAAGAAACATGAGATGTCATAAAGGAAAAAAGGAAGCTTCCAAAAATACGAAAAGGTCGAGCCAAACGTAATGATGTAAAATACAAGAAATATTGTGGAAGACGTTTAAGGAAGGTCTGGTTTAAAACATGCGTCAAACACTTCTATAAATATGCAAAGAAAACAATGAATCTGAAGATCCTACAACAGTAATTAACAGTGAAATAGGAAGTCCATTTGGAAATGATGAAAGAGTTAGAGCAACATTAGCATGATTAACTCTCGACCATGAACACTCTTAAGAAATAAAAAGAGTTTATTTCAAGTTATGAAGAGCCTGGAGTCATTCATTCATCTACCACTCGATTCCGTCAAGGAACATAGGGCTGCAATCACTTGCGGTTTCATGAACAGGTATTTAAGTGAGTAGGTTGTTAGCCCACCGCACCGAGTCGTCCCTAATTTAGTAGTGTAAGACTAGAGGGAAGGCAGCTAGTCAACATCACCCACCGCCAATTCTTGGGCTACTCTTGTACCAACCAATAATGGGATTTACCGTTACATTATAACGCCTCCACGGCTGGGAGGGCGAGCATGTTTGGCGCGACTCGGACGCCAACCGACGACCCTCAGCTTACGAAGCGCACGCCTTAACCCGCTTGGCCATGCCGAGCCCATGAAGAGCCTAGAGTAAAGTTGAGTAACCAATAAAATGAGGAAAATAGTGCTATATTATAATTAGAAAATAATATTGTGCTATGGAAAATATTAAAATATTATGGTGCCAAAAGCAACTCACTAGATAAAATAACACTTTTTATTGTATAAGAGTAGAAAACTGACGTTAGAATATCAAGTGGACTGAGAGACTGGTCAGACGTAACACCTGGTGTGTGTCATGGATGTATCCAGTCGCTCCAACTCTTCGTAGTAAATGTGGACCAGATCACTAAGGAAGCATAACAATAGTAGCAGCAAACAATGAACATTGGCTTAGCACCAAGACAGCTGTAACTAAATACTGAGGAAACCCAGATGAAGTAATATTAAGACAACTACAACTGAATATTGAGGAAACCTAACTGGAGTAACATCAAGAAAACTACAACTGAGTATAAATGAAACTGAAGTAACATCAAGACAGCTGCAACTGAGTATTAATGAAACTGAAGTAACATCAAGACAGCTACAACTGAGTATTAATGAAACTGAAGTGACATCAAGACAGCTACAACTGAGTGTTAATGAAACTGAAGTAACCTCAAGACAGCTGCAACTGACTATTAATGAAACTGAAGTAACATCAAGACAGCTACAACTGAGTATTAATGAAACTGAAGTAACATCAAGACAGCTACAACTGACTATTAATGAAACTGAAGTAACATCAAGACAGCTACAACTGATTATTAATGAAATTGAAGTGACATCAAGACAGCTACAACTGACTATTAATGAAACTGAAGTAACATCAAGACAGCTACAACTGACTATTGATGAAACTGAAGTAACATCAAGACAGCTACAACTGACTATTAATGAAACTGAAGTAACATCAAGACAGCTACAACTAAGTATTAATGAAACTGAAGTAACATCAAGACAGCTACAACTGACTATTAATGCAATTGAAGTGACATCAAGACAGCTACAACTGACCATTCATGAAACTGAAGTGACATCAAGACAGCTACAACTGACTATTAATGAAACTGAAGTGACATCAAGACAGCTACAACTGACTATTAATGAAACTGAAGTAACATCAAGACAGCTACAACTGACTATTAATGCAATTGAAGTGACATCAAGACAGCTACAACTGACCATTAATGAAATTGAAGTAACATCAAGACAGCTACAACTGACTATTAATGAAACTGATGTAACATCAAGACAGCTACAACTGAGTATTAATGAAACTGAAGTAACACCAAGACAGCTACAACTGACTATTAATGAAACTGAAGTGACATCAAGACAGCTACAACTGAGTATTAATGAAACTGAAGTGACATCAAGACAGCTACAACTGAGTATTAATGAAACTGAAGTGACATCAAGACAGCTACAACTGACTATTAATGAAATTGAAGTGACATCAAGACAGCTACAACTGACTATTGATGAAACTGAAGTAACATCAAGAGAGCTACAACTGAAAATTTAAGAGACCCACTGAAGTAACATCAAGATAGCTACAACTGAGTATTAAGAAACCTCAACTGACATAACATTAAGTCAACTACAACCGAAAACTGAAGAGACACAACTGAAGTAACATCAAGATAACTACAACTGACTATTGAGGAGATATAAGTAACATCAAGATAACTACAACTGACTATTGAGGAGATATAAGTAACATGAAGACAATTGCAACCAGATATTCAGTGTACTTAACCGGAATAAAGTAAGGAGTTATCCCTGGATCGTCTTCTGTGAAAATGGTATAACCTTCAGATGTCTTACTGGTTTCCCATAAAGATATCCTTTGAGAGATTAAAAGACTGCTCATCAGTATCTTTTTTACATCACATCAATATCACACATGGACCATCAGCAAGTGAATCATAGAATGACATCTTTTTACATCACATCAGTATCACACATGGACCATCAGCAAGTGAATCATAGAATGACATCTTTTTACATCACATCAGTATCACACATGGACCATCAGCAAGTGAATCATAGAATGACATCTTTTTACATCACATCAATATCACACATGGACCATCAGCATGTGAATCATAGAATAGCATCCTATGAAATGAGATGCTTCTCTAAAGTTCTCAGTGAGCCCAGACTGGATAAAGCAAGAAACGAACGAATCATACAACAATTTGGAGTGAGGCGAGTACTGAAATATATAGCAACTCCAGACTTGAAATGGTTACTTGGAATCTGTCCGAAAGAGTTACCAGTAACTGAAAGGAGATGAGGATAATGGAGTGGTTGAATTGATGGTGTTAAAGAAACAGTTAAAATCAAGTGACTAACCACTACTGAAATGTCACACTTTACCGTAGAATAATGTATGCACCTACAACGATACTGAAAGACATCCTTGAAGGACCTAAGAGGAAAAGAAGTGTAATTTTTTTATTATTATTTAGTAAATCAGGTATGTTTATTGTAAGAACTTGTAGATTGGTAGAATGAAAATAATGGATTCTAAAAGACAGTGAGGTCTTGAACGTATTCCATCAATGTTCTTGAGACACAAATGTATTCGATTCTTTCTTATGATAAAAGATTACAAAAGTTTAATGAAGAATTGTTACCAGAGGTTTTCTGCTCACACGTGGAACAATAATTGCTATCCGTTTCTTATCCACTCCCACCCTCTGATCGTGGTTTCTATGGCATAACAGAACTGTACTGCTGGATAGCTAACCACATTCGTCTTGCAAATAGAAATCTGACTTTACTTCGATACTGTTTGACAAAAGTCTTCGAAGACAAACATATTTTGAGCTACGCGTCTCTATACAAACAGTAAGAAATCAGTAAGGACCCGGGTAGTAGCTCCCTCTATCTAGGGTTTCTTACACCACTGCCCTACGAGAAGAAAACAAAACAGTTTCACAAAATTATGTACGTACGAAATGTTCTAACAACCAATGTTGACCAATAAATGTGTATATTTAACCATGATAAGCCTGATCTTTAAAAACAACACACGTTTTGGTAAAACATCACAACTTGAATACTTCATAAACCTATTTAGCCTTTAACTATTAATGCAATGAAATAATGCCTGATTCAGGAAACTGGTTAATGATAACTAATAATATTAATACCAATAACAGAATGAACTCAACAGAATAAACAATAATATTGTATTATAGTTATTTCTGTAACCTACCACTCGTAACGTATTAATTATACTGTTGGTAACAACTCGTATACAACACGTTTAAGGAAATCAGATGATTCGGTCATTTCTCTCGACTGTACCATCCTTTAAACAGGACTATCATAATTTTAAAAAAAATATTCAAGCTAGCCCTTCATTCATATAGTTTAACTTCATTCAAATTTATTGTCTTCACAATGTGTGTGTGTCTATGTATATGTATATATACGTACGTTGGGATGTCAATTCACTTATAAATATGGGTTACACTCTTTTGTTTGCAACAGAAACTATCTTTACATATTTAAGTTCCTGGCGTAACAGCACCGTCTCGTGTAAATCGTGTTCATTTGTACCAAAGTGCAAATACGTTCAGAAAAGAACAGAAAACATGAACTAGTAAATCTCCACAAGACGAAGATGCCACTGATAAGTTCTACATACTAATTTTGCGACAGAAACTAAAAGACTTACCGTGAGTCGTTTCCAACAAATCAGAAACTCGACAGAGCGTGACCCACGTTCTCAAGCTGTTCGTGGAACGGTGGAACTTCTTGGTGAACAAGCGTGAAGATAAGGGACCGACTCCATAGTGCTCTAGAGACGTTTATGTCAGGTCTTCTCCGAGTCATCTTTACTGTTCTCGCAAGGGATCTCTCTGCTTAAGCCTGGATAATGTTACTTTACAGTACAGTGGTTCTCAGATCTGGCGACCTGACAAGATGATTCACTGGGATCGAGGTAATCTGAAGAGAGATCAGAGCTGTCTAATGATGACTTATTCCACTGGCTCATTACAAGCAAAAAAGTTTACAGAAAGTGAATGAAGAAAAGGAGGATGGGCAGAAAGAAGATAGTGTATCGTGTGAAACAGTTTAATAATGTTGGGAACATGTTTACGCATGTAAGCACGAGTGTACGGTCTAGCTGTTCAAAATCGATTACATAAGAGAGGCAGAGAAATGCTTTTTTGTATCGAAATGCTGCAAAGTTGATGAATGTCTACTGTCAACCTCTCACTATAATTTGGTCACATGTCTACATATGTTTCAAAGTATGGTAAATAAAAACTAAACTGCGTAACTCACTTCTAGCTTGTGACATGTTTTCCTTGACCATTCACAAGCTAAAACCACGGACAATTCAGCCGGAACGAACCAATCAGTTGTCCGGAAATGGGAAACTTTGAGAAATGGAACGTCAAAGTCGACTTCTATTTATCAGACTGGAGTGGAACGGTTTTCTACACGTGGAACGGTAATTTACTCCTTAGAAGTTCTTTAAGTACTTGGAACTGTAAAACTTGAAGGACAATTAGCAAACTCCATTGGACTTTACGTCTATCTCCTGACAAGAATAGAATCAACAAACTCCATCGGACTTTACGTCTAGCTAATGACATGAATAAGGCGCCTACTTATTGACGTAACTTTTTATGAACACCTATAGAAATACTGACAATAGTCCTTTCTCTATGTCCAATTATTAAAGTATTGTTAAAAGTCCTCTCTTTATGTCCAACTATTAAAACACAGACAAGTCCTTTCTTTATGTCCAATTATTAAAATACTGATAAAATTATTTTTTTTATGTCTAATTATTAAAATACTGATAAAAGTCCTCTCTTTATGTATAACTATTAAAATACTGACAAAAGTCCTTTCTTTTTATCCAACTTTTAAAATACTGACAAAAGTCCTTTCTTTATGTCCAATTATTAAAATACTGACAAAAGTCCTTTCTTTTTATCCAACTATTAAAATACAGACAAAAGTCCTTTCTTTATGTCCAACTGTTAAAATACAGACAAAAGTCCTCTCTTTATATCCAATTTTTAAAATACTGACAAAAGTCCTCTCTTTATGTCCAGTTATTAAAATACAGACAAAAGTCCTTTCTATATGTCCAACTGTTAAAACACAGATAAAAGTCCTCTCTTTATGTTTAACTATTAAAACAGAGATAAAAGTCCTAGCTGAAGGTCCAACTATTAAAATACTGATACAAGTCCTTTCACTGTTAGCTTTAAAATTTTCGTAAAGATGTTTACGACAGTTTTTGTTCGACGGTAAAAAGAGTTGAAATAAATAAAGTTCATTTCGTTTTATTCATTAACGACCTTACATACTGATCAGACGTACTGTGGAAACACAGATGTGAGGAACAGTGAAGTGAAGAAACCCCTGACTGTAATACAGTCTCAGATGTCTGTTGTAATTTGGTTCACAATCGATTGTTTGTTATTATTTTGTTGATTCTGTGTGCGTGTGTGATAAGTTACGAGTGTTCTAAAGCAATGTGAAGGAAGCGAAAAGCTCACAAACCATACAGTTTCCATGAATGCGGTAAACACTCAACACTCGCGAATTGTTTCGCCAGACATCCCTCTGGCAAGTACACTTCTTTACAGCATTCCGAGCGTGTCTGACTCAGCACGAACCGTGAAAAGTCCAAGAGAAAAGAAAGAACTCTGGTAGCTAGCCTGAAAGTTCTATTTCACAAAATTAAGTGCACAATATGTGATACAACTTGCTCTATTTTACTCTCTCGTTTTTAGTAGAAGGACTGGAAAATAAAAACTTACTTCTTAATACTATTTTGTCACATTTCCAGGTCTGAAGTTAGAAAACATATCATTTATAAAAAAAAGAACAAAAATGTGTAAAATAAGAAACTGTGTGATGAATGATAAACTGAGTTAGGCATGTGTGTAAACAGTGTGAGAGACATTAATAAAGGAGCTGATTCTTAAACACATCGATAACACTGTGTAACACAATTTTTACTTTTTCTTGTTCCTGGGCAGAAAGTGTTATTTCTAATTGCTTATGTCTCAAGTAAATAGAAAAGACCTATTTGTCTCTTCAAACTTTGCTTTTGTGACCTGGGAGCGAATAACGAAAACATGATAGGAGATTTTATTTGGGGGCTGATACGTGAAAATGATATATATTACATTCGCAAATCTTGAAAAACCACTCACTTCTAAACATTTTGTATAACTTTAGTATAAATAAATGTAAATCTTGATTCATATCTTGTTTTATTCAGACCTTATGTTAATGAAAATGTGTAAATTTGCCAGTTTTTACATATAAAATAGGTTAATTTTTAAATTTCATTATCCAAATCACAAAAGTAAAGTTTGAAGGAAATAATGGTCATTTTCTGTACTTTTACAACATAAGTAATTAAGAAATAACACATACTATCCAGAAACAAAATTTGTGTTACACAGTGTAATTAAATAATCTTTATTTAAATTAAGCGATCTTTGCTTTCTTATTGGTCCTTTTTGTTAATACACATTCAAAGTTACTTATTTTCCTTTTTGGAAGAAAGAACATATTTAACTTTACTGCAGTTTGATGTTTGACATTACTGTAGTTTTATGTTTAACATTACTGTAGTTTAATGTTTAACATTACTGTAGTTCCAGTTGATTTTTAACATTACGGTAGCTTTATGTTTAACTTTACTGTAGTTTGATGTTTAACATTACTGTAGTTTTATGTTTAACTTTACTGTAGTTTGATGTTTAACATTACTGTAGTTTGATGTTTAACATTACTGTATTTTCAGTTGATGTTTAACATTACTGTAGTTTGATGTTTAACATTACTTTAGTTCCAGTTGATGACGTTCTTTCTCTGTTCTTTCCTTTGTTAGAGGAACCTAAATATCTCTTTCCTACACGTCGTCAAACTCGAACAAGTTCATTATTGTTGTGAGAAAGGAAGAACACAGACTCTGGTATTTTTCTGTCACATTCAGACGGACTCCAGCCATTGAGTGGGAGTGGTGACTGAGTCGACAACACAGAACAAAACACGTGCTTTCAAACGTGGGACTACACCATCAAGTGCTCGACTTGACACTTCCCTACTAGGGATACTTATGGTTCAACTGTTAGCTACTAGAAAGTGAACATCGAGTATGTTTGTTCAGAAAATTAGTTGTTTTTTCTAAACGTTTCTTTCAAGTCTTGGTATAAAACATTTGAAATGAATTTATATTTATATATATATTTCAAAAATAATTTTTACAGCTTTCATGATGAAGAATGAATCGTTAACTGTGCGTAAACTATCACAAAAGTTTAAAGTAGTTTCATTTGTTTGTTTTGGAATTTCGCGCCAAGTTACGCGAAGGCTATCTGCGCTAGCCGTCCCTAATTTAGCAGTGTAAGCTGTAAAGATGGAAATAAGAAAATTATAGAACCAATGTAATGAAGCGAAACAAGAAATAAAAAGCCGAAATTACTCAATATGGAATTCAACACAAGATATAGAGAGTATGTTTACAATGTCAGCGTAAAACCATCAAACCAAATTAAACATGGATAAAACAACGGATTAAAATGTTTTAAAATAAATCACGAGTAACAAAATATTAATAAACAAACAACAGAAACTAAGTAGAAATACGTTAAACAACAGAAAACTAAGTAGAAATACGTTAAACAACAGAAACTAAGTAGAAATACGTTAAACAACAGAAAACTAAGTAGAAATACGTTAAACAACAGAAACTAAGTAGAAATACGTTAAACAACAGAAACTAAGTAGAAATACGTTAAACAACAGAAACTAAGTAGAAATACGTTGTTAAACAACAGAAACTAAGTAGAAATACGTTAACAACAGAAACCTAAGTAGAAATACGTTAAACAACAGAAACTAAGTAGAAATACGTTAACACAACAGAAAACTAAGCTAGAAATACGTAACAACAGAAACTAAGTAGAAATACGTGAAACAACAGAAAAGTAGAAATACGTTAAACAACAGAAACTAAGTAGAAATACGTTAAACAACAGAAACTAAGTAAAAATACGTGAAACAACGAAACTAAGTGGAAATACGTGTCTTCACGTTTGTCTTCAAGAGGCAAAGCCTGCGAAGTTAAAACGCTAAAAAATGGAGTTTCGATTTCCGTGTTGAGAAGAGCACAGAAAGAATACAAGATTTGTTTCATTATAAACAAATAAACCTTTATTATGTTGTTACTAGATCAGAGAAAAACGTAGAGAATACTAAGTATTTAAGACAAATTAATACGTAGACAAAAAGTATGTGTAAAAAGCTAAGCCCAACATGGCCAGGTGATTAAGGCGCTCGATTCGTAATCCGCTGGTTCGAACCGAACATGCTCGCTCTTTCAGCTGTTGGGGCGATATAATGCTATGGTCAATCCCACTATTCGTTGCTAAAAGAGTAGTCCAAGAGTTGACGGTTGGTGGTGATAACTAGCTGCCTTCTATTTCGTCTTACACTGCTAAATTAGGGACGGCTAGCACAGATAGCCCTCGTGTAGCTTTGCGCGAATTTCAAAAACAAACAACCCTGTATAATACTAATATTCAAAAGAATTAACAGTTCTAGAATAAATCTGAGCTAGGACAGACGAAGGTATCTCGTTATCTGAGTAAATTATTATTTTCCCTCCAAAGATGGTTATCACACGGTTCAATTTTCTTCTTATTTTACTTACTTAATGTTAATACGTTTGTGAAGCTTTTAGGAGTTAGCTATAAAACTATACAGTTGTACGATATAAAATCTGGCAACTTTGTAAATGTCTTAACATTATGCATTTCTCTCCTGTGGTTTTTATATAAGAAATGGCTTCACTTCAGTATTTTTTCTCTAAAAACAGAAAAAAACATGAAATCAATAGCTATTGATAACTCTAGCCTGTTACTATTAGCTTCTGTCGCCAGAGGGCGTCAAGGATTTATGAGAGACTCGGCATCCATTCCACTATAAGTAGTGTTGCCTAAATTCGTTATCATATAAATGTAAATTTGTCGGAGGAATGTAAGCTCTCTGTTTTACGGCTTGTCGGATTCTAAAAACTCAGAAAATCTCAGAGAAACTCAGTTTCGCTGAGTAAAACAATTGGAGAAAAACAGTTTTTGTTCTTTGTTTGTCAAAATAATACTCCAACAATGCAAAACGAATTATTATAATTGAAGGATTAGGATAGAGTTATTTCTTAAAGCTGAAACTGGTGATGTGATTACGTCTAAAATATATTGAATGTTAGTGGAAAAGTACGACAGCTGTAGAATGGTAAAATAATTTATCAATCTCTGTTTACAGTGCTTTGAAATTATTCTCTGTCAATTCTGTTTTAACCGCATACATTAGCATATAAACTCGATTTTTTCCCCATGTAATGTAGTTCCGTCTAAACTACAAATATTCGAAGTAGATTTTCGTAGCTATACATTTTGCTTTCGTTTTGTTTTTATAATCTCCCATGAACATAAAATTCCCCTAATCGATCATAGACCGCCTTCCTTTATCTTGTTTAAAATCAGCAAATAACTCTTCGAATGAATACCGCCAGTATTAATTGGATTATCGTTTTCTAGAAACGTAATCCAAATCTTATTACAAACAAAAACGGTCGTTTTCCTTTCATTTGTAGTGATTCGGTCAACATTGGATCTCGCAGTTTTTATAGAAGGATCGAACAAGGGTTCACGGTTATTTTGCTTTTAGAAGTGCTGTAAAACATTTTATAGCGAGCTTCTATTGGTCAAAATCGATCTTATCTCACTAGAGCTACCGAATAACATTATTATTTTGTCTGTTTGTTTGTTTTGAATTTTACGCAAAGTTTCACGAGGACTATCTGTATTAGCCGTCCCTAATTTACCAGTGTAAGACTAAATGGAAGGCAGTTGTTGTTGTTTTTGAATTAAGCACAAAGCTACACAATGGGCTATCTGTGCTCTGCCCACCACGGGTATCGAAACCCGGATTTTAGCGTGTAAGTCCGCAGACATACCGCTGAGCCACTGGGGGGCAGGTAGTCATCCTCACTCACTGCTAACCTTTGGGCTACTTTATTACCAACGAATAGTTGGATCGACCGCACACTATAACGCCCCCATGGCTGAAAGGACAAGCATGTTTGGTCTTCAGCCAGTAGTAGGCTTAACTTTTCCGTTTTATATTAATTAACATCATTAGCATATCTGAAATGATTGTTAATAAAGATAACATGTTTTTCCTTATATTTAAATAAAAAATAGCGCATCTGTCTAGATCGTGGACTTTGGTTGATTTCGTTTATACAAAAAAAAGCGAATTCAACGTGAAGACACAACCTAATATATTCTATGATTCACTAGCATCGTAGCAACACACTAGTTTCAACGAATTCACGGCTCATCAGCGTAGCTTGAAGAGCGTTACAAATAGAATAGGCCTCATATAGTGGTCGAATATAGGCAGTTTGAGATGTACGCTTTAGTTGTCACCACTAACAACCTCGAATACTTGAATAACAAACACTAAATATATTTTACGTTATTAATGTTGACAATAGAACAATAAATGGCCCCGGAATGGCCAAGCGCGTTAAGGCGTGCGACTCATAATCCGAGGGTCGCGGGTTCGTATGCGCGTCGCGCCAAACGTGCTCGCCCTCCCAGCCATGGGGGCGTTATAACGTAACGGTCAATCCCACTATTAGTTGCTAAAAGAGTAGCCCAAGAGTTGGCGGTGGGTGGTGATGACTAGCTGCCTTCCCTCTAGTCTTACAATGCTAAATTAGGGACGGCTAGCACAGATAGCCCTCGTGTAGCTTTGTGCGAAATTCCAAAAAACAAAGAAACAAACAAAGAAACAG
>MU034054.1:0-17586 GCA_011833715.1 Carcinoscorpius rotundicauda | reverse complement strand
CGTAAAAAAAATTAACATTGACACTCTTTTTTTTCCAATTACTTCATTATTGGTTTTTGTTTGAATTTCACTTTCGATTTAAGCAAAAAACAGAAATCAAGAAAGTAGAACGTAAAACCCTTTAAAAATATTTTTTTTGTTTCAGTTTCGATTGCAAAAAAACAAAAACAGGAGTTCAAACCGAAATTGAAACCTCAAAATTAACATTTACATTCTTTTGCCTTCCATTTACTTTATTATTGGTTTTTTTTAGATTTCAGTTTCGAATTCTAAAAAAACCTAAAATCAAGAAAGTAGAACGTAAAACCCTTTAAAAGTTAATTTTTTCAGTTTCAGTTTTTTACATACACTTATTTAATTTATTTTACAGTTTCGATTGCAAAAAACAAAAACAACGATTGAAACCAAAACTGAAACGTGAAAAAAATTAACATTGACACTTTTTTTTCCAATTACTTCATTATTGGTTTTTGTTTTAGTTTCACTTTCGATTTAAAGAAAAAACAGAAATCAAGAAAATAGAACGTAAAACCCTTTAAAAATATTTTTTGTTTCAGTTTCCATTGCAAAAACACAAAAACAAGGGTTCAAACCAAAATTGAAACCTCAAAATTTACATTTACATTGTTTTTCTTTCCAATTTCTTTATTATTGGTTTTTTTTAGGTTTAGTTTCGATTTTTAAAAAAACCAAAAATCAAGAAAGTAGAACGTAAAACCCTTTAAAAGATAATTTTTTTCAGTTCGAGTTTTTTTACATACACTTATTTAATTTTTGTTACAGTTTCGATTGCAAAAAACAAAAACAACGATTGAAAACAAAACTGAAACGTAAAGAAAGTTAGCATTGACACTCTTTTTTTCCAATTATTTCATTATTAGTTTTGTTTTAGTTTCACTTTCGATTTAAGGAAAAACCAGAAATCAAGAAATTAGAACGTAAAACTCTTTAAAAAAAATATTTTTTGTTTCAGTTTAAGTTTTACCCACTCTTTTTTTCTTTACGTTTCAGTTTCGATTGCAAAAAAACAAAAACAACGGTTCAAACCGAAACTCAAACATCAAAAAATACACATTTACACTGTTTTGTCTTTATTTACATCATTAGTGGTTTTTCTTTAAGGTTTCAGTTTCTGTTTTAAAGAAAAACCAAAAATCAAATAATAAGAACGTAAATTGTTTTTAAACTCATTTTTTGGTTTCAGTTTTGATTGCACAAAAACAAAAACAATCGTTCAAATCGAAACTAAAACCTAAAAAAATTAACATTTACATTGTTTTCATTTCCAAATACTTTATTTTTGGTTTTTCTTTTAAGTTTCAGTTTCGATATATAATAAAAGCAAAAAATAAAGAAAGTAGAACGTAAAACCCTTTAAAAGTATTTTTTTTTAGTTTCAGTTTTTTTTTCATAGACACTTTTTCTATTTAGGTTTCAGTTTCGATTGCAAAAAAACAAAAACAACGATTTAAACCAAACTAAAACGTAAAAAAAATTAACATTGACACACTTCTTTCTCAATTACTTTATTAGTGGTTTTTGTTTTAGTTTCACTTTCGATTTAAGGAAAATCCAGAAACCAAGAAAGTATTAGGTAAAACCCTTTAGAAGTTCATTTTGTTGTTTAAGTTTCGGTTCTACCAACTATTTTTATCATTAGGTTTCAGTTTCGATTGCATAAAAACAAAAACAACGGTTCAAACCGAAACTGAAACCTTAAAAAATTAACATTCACACTGTTTTTCTTTCCAATGACTTCATTATTGGTTTTTCATATAGTTTCACTTTCGATTTAAGGAAAAACCAGAAATCAAGAAAGTAGAACGTAAACCTCTTTAAAATATTTTTTGTTTCAGTTTCACCCACACTTTTTCTCTTTAGGTTTCAGTTTCGATATCAAAGTAACAAAAACAACGGTTCAAACCGAAATTAAAACCTCCAAAAACAAACATTTACACTGTTTTTCTTCCAATTACCTCGTTTTTGGTTTTTCTTTAAGGTTTCAGTTTCGGTTTAAAAGAAAAACCAAAAATGAAAAATAAGAACGTAAAATTTTTTTAAAGCTCATTATATGTTTCAGTTTTGATTGCACGAAAAGAAAAAGAACCGTACAAACCGGAACTAAAACCTAAAAAATTAACATTTACATTGTTTTGCTTTCCAATTACTTTATTATTGTTTTTTTTTAGGTTTCAGTTTCGAATTTTTTAAAAAAATTAAGAAATTAGGACGTAAAACCCTTTAAAAGTTAATTTTTTCAGTTTCTGTTTTTTTACATACACTTATTTAATTTTTGTTACAGTTTCGATTGCAAAAAACAAAAACAACGATTGAAAACAAAACTGAAACGTAAAAACAATTAGCATTGACACTCTTTTTTTCCAATTATTTCATTATTGGTTTTTGTTTTAGTTTCACTTTCGATTTAAGGAAAAACCAGAAATAAAGAAATTAGAACGTAAAACTCTTAAAAGAAATATTTTTTGTTTCAGTTTAAGTTTTACCCACTCTTTTTTTCTTTACGTTTCAGTTTCGATTGCAAAAAAACAAAAACAACGGTTCAAACCGAAACTCAAACATCAAAATATACACATTTACACTGTTTTGTTTTTAATTACATTATTAGAGGTTTTTCTTTAAGGTTTCAACATTCTCTTTTAAAGAAAAACCAAAAATCAAATAATAAGAACGGAAATTTTTTTTAAACTCATTTTTTGGTTTCAGTTTTGATTGCACAAAAACGAAAACAAACGTTCAAACCGAAACTAAAACCTAAAAAAATTAACATTTACATTGTTTTGCTTTCCAATTACTTTATTATCCGTTTTTCTTTTAGGTTTCAGTTTCGAATTTTTTAAAAAATTAAGAAATTAGAACGTAAAACCCTTTAAAAGTTAATTTTTTTTCAGTTTCAGTTTTTTACATACATTTACTCAATTTATGTTACAGTTTCGATTGCAAAAACAAAAACAACGATTGAAACCAAAACTGAAACGTAAAAAAAATTAACATTGACACTCTTTTTTTCCAATTACTTCATTATTGGTTTTTGTTTGAGTTTCACTTTCGATTTAAGGAAAAAACAGAAATCAAGAAAGTAGAACGTAAAACCCCTTAAAAAATATTTTTTTTGTTTCAGTTTCGATTGCAAAAAAACAAAAACAGGTGTTCAAACCGAAATTGAAACCTCAAAATTAACATTTACATTTTTTTGCCTTCCATTTACTTTATTATTGGTTTTTTTAGATTTCAGTTTCGAATTCTAAAAACCTAAAATCAAGAAAGTAGAACGTAAAACCCTTTAAAAGATAATTTTTCTCAGTTCCAGTTTTTTTACATACACTTATTTAATTTTTGTTACAGTTTCGATTGCAAAAAACAAAACAACGATTGAAAACAAAACTGAAAGGTAAAAAAATTAACATTGACACTTTTTTTTTCCAATTACTTCATTATTGGTTTTTGTTTTAGTTTCACTTTCGATTTAAGGAAAAAACAGAAATCAAGAAAGTAGAACGTAAAACCCTTTAAAAATATTTTTTTGTTTCAGTTTCGATTGCAAAAAAACAAAAACAAGGGTTCAAACCGAAATTGAAACCTCAAAATTTATATTTACATTGTTTTTCTTTCCAATTACTTTATTATTGGTATTTTTTAGGTTTCAGTTTCGATTTTTAAAAAAACCAAAAATCAAGAAAATAGAACGTAAAATCATTTAAAAGTTAATTTTTCTCAGTTCCAGTTTTTTTATATACACTTATTTAATTTTTGTGACAGTTTCGATTGCAAAAAACAAAACAACGATTGAAAACAAAACTGAAACGTAAAAAAAATTAGCATTGACACTCTTTTTTTCCAATTATATCATTATTGGTTTTGTTTTAGTTTCACTTTCGATTTAAGGAAAAACCAGAAATCAAGAAAGTAGAACGAAAAACCCTTTAAAAATATTTTTTTGTGTTTTAGTTTCGATTGCAAAAAAACAAAAACAAGGGTAGAAACCGAAATTGAAACCTCAAAATTAACATTTACATTGTTTTGCTTTCCAATTACTTTATTATTGGGTTCTTTTAGGTTTCAGTTTTGATTGCAAAAAAACAAAAACAACGGTTCAAACCGAAACTGAAACCAAAAAAATTAACATTCACACTGTTTTTCTTTACAATGACTTCATTATTGGTTTTTCATATTGTTTCACTTTCGATTTAAAGAAAAACCAGAAATCAAGAGATTAGAACGTAAAACTCTTTAAAATATTTTTTGTTTCAGTTTCACCCACACTTTTTCTCTTTAGGTTTAAGTTTCGATATCAAAGTAACAAAAACAATGGTTCAAACCGAAATTAAAACCTCAAAAAATAAACATTTACACTGTTTTTCTTCCAATTACATCGTTTTTGGTTTTTCTTTAAGGTTTCAGTTTCGGTTTAAAAAAAAAACAAAATTGAAAAATAAGAACGTAAAATTTTTTTAAAGCTCATTATTTTTTCAGTTTTGATTGCACGAAGAGAAAAACAACCGTTCAAAAGGGAACTAAAACCTAAAAAATTAACATTTACATTGTTTTGCTTTCCAATTAGTTTATTATTATTTTTTTTTAGGTTTCAGTTTCGATTTTTAAAAAAAAATTTAAGAAATTAGAACGTAAAACCCTTTAAAAGTTAATTTTTTTCAGTTTCAGTTTTTTAAATACACTTATTTAATTTATGTTACAGTTTCGATTGCAAAAAAACAAAAACAACGACTTAAACCAAACTAAACCGTAAAAAAAATTAACATTGACACACTTGTTTTTCAATTACTTTATTAGTGGTTTTTGTTTTAGTTTCACTTTCGATTTAAGGAAAATCCAGAAACCAAGAAAGTATTAGGTAAAACCCTTTAAAAGTTCATTTTGTTGTTTCAGTTTCGGTTCTACCAACTATTTTTTTCATTAGGTTTCAGTTTCGATTGCATAAAAACAACGGTTCAAACCGAAACTAAAACCTATAAAAATTAACATTCACACTGTTTTTCTTTCCAATGACTTCATTATTGGTTTTTCATATAGTTTCACTTTCGATTTAAAGAAAAACCAGAAATCAAGAAAGTAGAACGTAAACCTCTTTAAAATATTTTTTGTTTCAGTTTCACCCACACTTTTTCTCTTTACGTTTCAGTTTCGATTGCACAAAAACAAAAACAACCGTTCAAACCGAAACTAACACCTAAAAAAATTAACATTTACATTGTTTTCATTTCCAATTACTTTATTATTGGTTTTTCTTTTAAGTTTCAGTTTCGATATATAATAAAAACAAAAAATAAAGAAAGTAGAACGTAAAACCCTTTAAAAGTATTTTTTTTTAGTTTCAGTTTTTTTTTCATACACACTTTTTCTATTTAGGTTTCAGTTTCGATTGCAAAAAAACAAAAACAACGACTGAAACCAAACTAAAACGTAAAAAAAATTAACATTGACACACTTGTTTCTCAATTACTTTATTAGTGGTTTTTGTTTTAGTTTCACTTTCGATTTAAGGAAAATCCAGAAACCAAGAAAGTATTAGGTAAAACCCTTTAGAAGTTCATTTTGTTGTTTAAGTTTCGGTTCTACCAACTATTTTTATCATTAGGTTTCAGTTTCGATTGCATAAAAACAAAAACAACGGTTCAAACCGAAACTGAAATCTATAAAAATTAACATTCACACTGTTTTTCTTTCCAATGACTTCATTATTGGTTTTTCATATAGTTTCACTTTCGATTTAAGGAAAAACCAGAAATCAAGAAAGTAGAACGTAAACCTCTTTAAAATATTTTTTGTTTCAGTTTCACCCACACTTTTTCTCTTTAGGTTTCAGTTTCGATATCAAAGTAACAAAAACAACGGTTCAAACCGAAATTAAAACCTCCAAAAACAAACATTTACACTGTTTTTCTTCCAATTACATCGTTTTTGGTTTTTCTTTAAGGTTTCAGTTTCGGTTTAAAAGAAAAACCAAAAATGAAAAGTAAGAACGTAAAATTTTTTAAAGCTCATTATTTGTTTCAGTTTTGATTGCACGAAAAGAAAAAGAACCGTTCAAAACGGAACTAAAACCTAAAAAATTAACATTTACATTGTTTTGCTTTCCAATTACTTTATTATTGTTTTTTTTAGGTTTCAGTTTCGAATTTTTTTAAAAAATTAAGAAATTAGAACGTAAAACCCTTTAAAAGTTAATTTTTTCAGTTTCAGTTTTTTTACATACATTTACTCAATTTATGTTACAGTTTCGATTGCAAAAACAAAAACAACGATTGAAACCAAAACTGAAACGTAAAAAAAATTAACATTGACATTCTTTTTTTCCAAATACTTAATTATTGGTTTTTGTTTGAGTTTCACTTTCGATTTAAGGAAAAAACAGAAATCAAGAAAGTAGAACGAAAACCCCTTTAAAAAAATTTTTTTTTTCAGTTTTGATTGCAAAAAAACGAAAACAAGGGTACAAACCGAAATTCAAACCTCAAAATTAACATTTACATTGTTTTGCTTTCCAATTACTTTATTATTGGGTTCTTTTAGGTTTCAGTTTCGATTGCAAAAAAACAAAAACAACGGTTCAAACCGAAACTGAAACCAAAAAAATTAACATTCACACTGTTTTTCTTTCCAATGACTTCATTATTGGTTTTTCATATAGTTTCACTTTCGATTTAAGGAAAAACTAGAAATCAAGAAAGTAGAACGTAAACCTCTTTAAAATATTTTTTTGTTTCAGTTTCACCCACACTTTTCCTTTTTAGGTTTCAGTTTCGATATCAAAGTAACAAAAACAACGGTTCAAACCGAAATTAAAACCTCAAAAATTAAACATTTACACTGTTTTTCTTCCAATTACATCGTTTTTGGTTTTTCTTTAAGGTTTCAGTTTCGGTTTAAAAGAAAAACCAAAAATGAAAAATAAGAACGTAAATTTTTTTTAAAGTTTATTATTTGTTTCAGTTTTGATTGCACGAAAAGAAAAAGAACCGTTCAAACCGGAACTAAAACCTAAAAAATTAACATTTACATTGTTTTGCTTTCCAATTACTTTATTATTGTTTTTTTTAGGTTTCAGTTTCGAATTTTTTTTAAAAATTAAGAAATTAGAACGTAAAACCCATTAAAAGTTAATTTTTTCAGTTTCAGTTTTTTTACATACATTTACTCAATTTATGTTACAGTTTCGATTGCAAAAACAAAAACAACGATTGAAACCAAAACTGAAACGTAAAAAAAATTAACATTGACACTCTTTTTTTTCCAATTACTTCATTATTGGTTTTTGTTTGAGTTTCACTTTCGATTTAAGCAAAAAACAGAAATCAAGAAAGTAGAACGTAAAACCCTTTAAAAATATTTTTTTTGTTTCAGTTTCGATTGCAAAAAAACAAAAACAACGGTTCAAACCAAAATTGAAACCTCAAAATTTACATTTACATTGTTTTTCTTTCCAATTTCTTTATTATTGGTTTTTTTTAGGTTTAGTTTCGATTTTTAAAAAAACCAAAAATCTAGAAATTAGAACGTAAAACCCTTTAAAAAATAATTTTTTTCAGTTCGAGTTTTTTTACATACACTTATTTAATTTTTGTTACAGTTTCGATTGCAAAAAACAAAAACAACGATTGAAAACAAAACTGAAACGTAAAAAAAGTTAGCATTGACACTCTTTTTTTCCAATTATTTCATTATTAGTTTTGTTTTAGTTTCACTTTCGATTTAAGGAAAAACCAGAAATCAAGAAATTAGAACGTAAAACTCTTTAAAAAAAATATTTTTTGTTTCAGTTTAAGTTTTACCCACTCTTTTTTTCTTTACGTTTCAGTTTCGATTGCAAAAAAACAAAAACAACGGTTCAAACCGAAACTCAAACATCAAAAAATACACATTTACACTGTTTTGTCTTTATTTACATCATTAGTGGTTTTTCTTTAAGGTTTCAGTTTCTGTTTTAAAGAAAAACCAAAAATCAAATAATAAGAACGTAAATTGTTTTTAAACTCATTTTTTGGTTTCAGTTTTGATTGCACAAAAACAAAAACAATCGTTCAAATCGAAACTAAAACCTAAAAAAATTAACATTTACATTGTTTTCATTTCCAATTACTTTATTTTTGGTTTTTCTTTTAAGTTTCAGTTTCGATATATAATAAAAGCAAAAAATAAAGAAAGTAGAACGTAAAACCCTTTAAAAGTATTTTTTTTTAGTTTCAGTTTTTTTTTCATAGACACTTTTTCTATTTAGGTTTCAGTTTCGATTGCAAAAAAACAAAAACAACGATTTAAACCAAACTAAAACGTAAAAAAATTAACATTGACACACTTCTTTCTCAATTACTTGATTAGTGGTTTTTGTTTTAGTTTCACTTTCGATTTAAGGAAAATCCAGAAACCAAGAAAGTATTAGGTAAAACCCTTTAGAAGTTCATTTTGTTGTTTAAGTTTCGGTTCTACCAACTATTTTTATCATTAGGTTTCAGTTTCGATTGGATAAAAACAAAAACAACGGTTCAAACCGAAACTGAAACCTTAAAAAATTAACATTCACACTTTTTTTCTTTCCAATGACTTCATTATTGGTTTTTCATATAGTTTCACTTTCGATTTAAGGAAAAACCAGAAATCAAGAAAGTAGAACGTAAACCTCTTTAAAATATTTTTTGTTTCAGTTTCACCCACACTTTTTCTCTTTAGGTTTCAGTTTCGATATCAAAGTAACAAAAACAACGGTTCAAACCGAAATTAAAACCTCCAAAAACAAACATTTACACTGTTTTTCTTCCAATTATCTCGTTTTTGGTTTTTCTTTAAGGTTTCAGTTTCGGTTTAAAAGAAAAACCAAAAATGAAAAATAAGAACGTAAAATTTTTTTAAAGCTCATTATATGTTTCAGTTTTGATTGCACGAAAAGAAAAAGAACCGTACAAACCGGAACTAAAACCTAAAAAATTAACATTTACATTGTTTTGCTTTCCAATTACTTTATTATTGTTTTTTTTTTAGGTTTCAGTTTCGAATTTTTAAAAAAATTAAGAAATTAGGACGTAAAACCCTTTAAAAGTTAATTTTTTCAGTTTCTGTTTTTTTACATACACTTATTTAATTTTTGTTACAGTTTCGATTGCAAAAAACAAAAACAACGATTGAAAACAAAACTGAAACGTAAAAACAATTAGCATTGACACTCTTTTTTTCCAATTATTTCATTATTGGTTTTTGTTTTAGTTTCACTTTCGATTTAAGGAAAAACCAGAAATAAAGAAATTAGAACGTAAAACTCTTAAAAGAAATATTTTTTGTTTCAGTTTAAGTTTTACCCACTCTTTTTTTCTTTACGTTTCAGTTTCGATTGCAAAAAAACAAAAACAACGGTTCAAACCGAAACTCAAACATCAAAATATACACATTTACACTGTTTTGTTTTTAATTACATTATTAGAGGTTTTTCTTTAAGGTTTCAACATTCTCTTTTAAAAAAAAACCAAAAATCAAATAATAAGAACGGAAATTTTTTTTAAACTCATTTTTTGGTTTCAGTTTTGATTGCACAAAAACGAAAACAAACGTTCAAACCGAAACTAAAACCTAAAAAAATTAACATTTACATTGTTTTGCTTTCCAATTACTTTATTATCCGTTTTTCTTTTAGGTTTCAATTTCGAATTTTTTAAAAAATTAAGAAATTAGAACGTAAAACCCTTTAAAAGTTAATTTTTTTTCAGTTTCAGTTTTTTACATACATTTACTCAATTTATGTTACAGTTTCGATTGCAAAAACAAAAACAACGATTGAAACCAAAACTGAAACGTAAAAAAAATTAACATTGACACTCTTTTTTTCCAATTACTTCATTATTGGTTTTTGTTTGAGTTTCACTTTCGATTTAAGGAAAAAACAGAAATCAAGAAAGTAGAACGTAAAACCCTTTAAAAAATATTTTTTTTGTTTCAGTTTTGATTGCAAAAAAACAAAAACAGGTGTTCAAACCGAAATTGAAACCTCAAAATTAACATTTACATTTTTTTGCCTTCCATTTACTTTATTATTGGTTTTTTTTAGATTTCAGTTTCGAATTCTAAAAAACCTAAAATCAAGAAAGTAGAACGTAAAACCCTTTAAAAGATAATTTTTCTCAGTTCCAGTTTTTTTACATACACTTATTTAATTTTTGTTACAGTTTCGATTGCAAAAAACAAAACAACGATTGAAAACAAAACTGAAAGGTAAAAAAAATTAACATTGACACTTTTTTTTCCAATTACTTCATTATTGGTTTTTGTTTTAGTTTCACTTTCGATTTAAGGAAAAAACAGAATTCAAGAAAGTAGAACGTAAAACCCTTTAAAAATATTTTTTTGTTTCCGTTTCGATTGCAAAAAAACAAAAACAAGGGTTCAAACCGAAATTGAAACCTCAAAATTTATATTTACATTGTTTTTCTTTCCAATTACTTTATTATTGGTATTTTTTAGGTTTCAGTTTCGATTTTTAAAAAAACCAAAAATCAAGAAAGTAGAACGTAAAATCATTTAAAAGTTAATTTTTCTCAGTTTCAGTTTTTTTATATACACTTATTTAATTTTTGTGACAGTTTCGATTGCAAAAAACAAAACAACGATTGAAAACAAAACTGAAACGTAAAAAAAATTAGCATTGACACTCTTTTTTTCCAATTATATCATTATTGGTTTTGTTTTAGTTTCACTTTCGATTTAAGGAAAAACCAGAAATCAAGAAATTAGAACGTAAAACTCTTTAAAAAAATATTTTTTGTTTCAGTTTAAGTTTTACCCACTCTTTTTTTTTACGTTTCAGTTTTGATTGCAAAAAAACAAAAACAACGGTTCAAACCGAAACTCAAACATCAAAAAATACACATTTACACTGTTTTGTCTTTATTTACATCATTAGTGGTTTTTCTTTAAGGTTTCAGTTTCTGTTTTAAAGAAAAACCAAAAATCAAATAATAAGAACGTAAATTGTTTTTAAACTCATTTTTTGGTTTCAGTTTTGATTGCACAAAAACAAAAACAACCGTTCAAACCGAAACTAACACCTAAAAAAATTAACATTTACATTGTTTTCATTTCCCATTACTTTATTATTGGTTTTTCTTTTAAGTTTCAGTTTCGATATATAATAAAAACAAAAAATAAAGAAAGTAGAACGTAAAACCCTTTAAAAGTATTTTTTTTTAGTTTCAGTTTTTTTTTCATACACACTTTTTCTATTTAGGTTTCAGTTTCGATTGCAAAAAAACAAAAACAACGATTTAAACCAAACTAAAACGTAAAAAAATTAACATTGACACACTTGTTTCTCAATTACTTTATTAGTGGTTTTTGTTTTAGTTTCACTTTCGATTTAAGGAAAATCCAGAAACCAAGAAAGTATTAGGTAAAACCCTTTAGAAGTTCATTTTGTTGTTTAAGTTTCGGTTCTACCAACTATTTTTATCATTAGGTTTCAGTTTCGATTGCATAAAAATAAAAACAACCGTTCAAACCGAAACTGAAACCTATAAAAATTAACATTCACACTGTTTTTCTTTCCAATGACTTCATTATTGGTTTTCCATATAGTTTCACTTTCGATTGAAGGAAAAACCAGAAATCAAGAAAGTAGAACGTAAACCTCTTTAAAATATTTTTTGTTTCAGTTTCACCCACACTTTTTCTCTTTAGGTTTCAGTTTCGATATCAAAGTAACAAAAACAACGGTTCAAACCGAAATTAAAACCTCAAAAAATAAACATTTACACTGTTTTTCTTCCAATTACATCGTTTTTGGTTTTTCTTTAAGGTTTCAGTTTCGGTTTAAAAGAAAAACCAAAAATGAAAAATAAGAACGTAAATTTTTTTTAAAGTTTATTACTTGTTTCAGTTTTGATTGCACGAAAAGAAAAAGAACCGTTCAAACCGGCACTAAAACCTAAAAAATTAACATTTATATTGTTTTGCTTTCCAATTACTTTATTATTGTTTTTTTAGGTTTCAGTTTCGAATTTTTAAAAAAATTAAAAAATTAGAACGTTAAACCCTTTAAAAGTAAATTTTTTCAGTTTCAGTTTTTTTACATACATTTACTCAATTTATGTTACAGTTTCGATTGCAAAAACAAAAACAACGATTGAAACCAAAACTGAAACGTAAAAAAAATTAACATTGACACTCTTTTTTTTCCAATTACTTCATTATTGGTTTTTGTTTGAGTTTCACTTTCGATTTAAGGAAAAAACAGAAATCAAGAAAGTACAACGTAAAACCCATTAAAAAATATTTTTTTTGTTTCAGTTTCGATTGCAAAAAAACAAAAACAGGAGTTCAAACCAAAATTGAAATCTCAAAATTAACATTTACATTCTTTTGCTTTCCATTTACTTTATTATTGGTTTTTTTTAGATTTTTAGTTTCGAATTCTAAAAAAACCTAAAATCAAGAAAGTAAAACGTAAAACCCTTTAAAAGTTAATTTTTTCAGTTTCAGTTTTTTACATACACTTATTTAATTTATGTTACAGTTTCGATTTCAAAAAACAAAAACAACGATTGAAACCAAAACTGAAACGTAAAAAAAATTAACATTGACACTTTTTTTTCCAATTATTTCATTATTGGTTTTTGTTTTAGTTTCACTTTCGATTTAAGGAAAAAACAGAAATCAAGAAAATAGAACGTAAAACCCTTTAAAAATATTTTTTTGTTTCAGTTTCGATTGCAAAAAAACAAAAACAAGGGTTCAAACCAAAATTGAAATCTCAAAATTAACATTTACATTCTTTTGCTTTCCATTTACTTTATTATTGGTTTTTTTTAGATTTTTAGTTTCGAATTCTAAAAAAACCTAAAATCAAGAAAGTAAAACGTAAAACCCTTTAAAAGTTAATTTTTTCAGTTTCAGTTTTTTACATACACTTATTTAATTTATGTTACAGTTTCGATTTCAAAAAACAAAAACAACGATTGAAACCAAAACTGAAACGTAAAAAAAATTAACATTGACACTTTTTTTTCCAATTATTTCATTATTGGTTTTTGTTTGAGTTTCACTTTCGATTTAAGGAAAAAACAGAAATCAAGAAAATAGAACGTAAAACCCTTTAAAAATATTTTTTTGTTTCAGTTTCGATTGCAAAAAAACAAAAACAAGGGTTCAAACCAAAATTGAAACCTCAAAATTTACATTTACATTGTTTTTCTTTCCAATTACTTTATTATTGGTTTTTTTTAGGTTTCAGTTTCGATTTTTAAAAAAACCAAAAATCAAGAAAGTAGAACGTAAAACCCTTTAAAAGATAATTTTTTTCAGTTCGAGTTTTTTTACATACACTTATTTAATTTTTGTTACAGTTTCGATTGCAAAAAACAAAAACAACGATTGAAAACAAAACTGAAACGTAAAAAAAGTTAGCATTGACACCCTTTTTTTCCAATTATTTCATTATTGGTTTTGTTTTAGTTTCACTTTCGATTTAAGGAAAAACCAGAAATCAAGAAATTAGAACGTAAAACTCTTTAAAGAAATATTTTTTGTTTCAGTTGAGGTTTTACCCACTCTTTTTTTCTTTACGTTTCAGTTTTGATTGCAAAAAAACAAAAACAACGGTTCAAACCGAAACTCAAACATCAAAATATACACATTTACATTGTTTTGTTTTTAATTACATCATTAGAGGTTTTTCTTTAAGGTTTCAACATTCTGTTTTAAAGAAAAACCAAAAATCAAATAATAAGAACGGAAATTTTTTTAAACTCATTTTTTGGTTTCAGTTTTGATTGCACAAAAACGAAAACAAACGTTCCAACCGAAACTAAAACGTAAAAAAATTGACATTTACATTGTTTTGCTTTCGAATTACTTTATTATCCGTTTTTCTTTTAGGTTTCAGTTTCGATATATAAGAAAAACCTAAAATAAAGAAAGTAGAACGTAAAAACCTTTAAAAGTATTTTTTTTCAGTTTTTTTTTACATAAACTTTTTCTATTTAGGTTACAGTTTCGATTGCAAAAAAAAAAAAAAACAACGACTGAAACCAAAACTGTAACATAAAAAAAATTAACATTGACACTCTTTTATTCCAATTACTTCATTATTGGTTTTTGTTTTTGTTTCACTTTCGATTTAAGGAAACCCAGAAATCAAAAAAGTAGAACGTAAAACCCTTTAAAAATATTTTTTGTTTCAGTTTCGATTGCAAAAAAATATTGTTATGTATATGTGTAAATATTTTGTAAACGACAACATGTCGTGTTGTGTTTGAATTTTGATTTGTATTATTCATTTTTTCATATTTATATTATTGTTTCGAAGTTTAAACTAAAATATGTTGTTATTTTTTTAGGGTAACATTTAGAACTTTCTTGAGTTAAGTAGACAAATCATATGTTTGTAAATGAGTGCTGGTGACTTCGTGTCTAGACGTTTATTCTCGTGCAAGAACGGACACGCGCGGATTGCTCTGGAGTTGTATGGAAATTGCAAGATTGTTCGATAAGTAGGCCTACCGGTTTAAAAGACGGTGACGCGAGAGAGATTCAGTCATTAGTTTTATTCGAAATAAAAGAGTGAGATTCAGACATCAGTTTTATTTCAAAAGAAGAGAGTTAGTTATTTGAGAAAGATTAAGTGTTTGCTGTGAATATTCAACTTGGATTTGTGACTGAAGTTAGATCTACGGAAGCTGTGATTTTATTTCGTCAATCTCTACGATACATCTGAATTTCTGCTTGTGCTGAGAGACGGCGAATTCATTGAACTGTGAACTGTTTCGGAATTTCTTCGTGGGACCAAATTCACACCCTAGATTGGAATTTGAGACTTTAATTTTAGATCATTATATTAGATACAGGCCAGTACCGTTTTGTATTGTGGTTAATTTCGAAGTTTGAAACTAGTTTTATTTTGTTTTGTAATTAATTTCGAATGTTATAACTTAATATCTATCACTGTTATTATATAATTTATGTTATATCTGTTGTATTTGTTAATAGTTTAGTGTAATAAATTATTCAAGCTGTTATCTGCGTTGTTCTGTTGCGTTTAGTCTACGGAGAACATAAAACATAACAAATACGTAACAAATATAAAGGGTTCAAACCGAAATTGAAACCTGAAAAATTAAACATTTACACTGTTTCGTTTCCAATTACATCATTATTGGTTTTTCTTTTACGTTTCAGTTTCGATTTAAGGTAAAACCACAAATCAAGAAAGTAGAACGTAAAACCCTTTAAAAGTTCATTTTTTTTGTTTCACTTTTGGTTTTACCCATTCTTTTTTTCATTAGGTTTCTGTTTTGATTGCAAAAAACATAAGCAACGGTTCAAACCGAAACTAAAAACTTAAAAAAATTAACATTCACACTGTTTTCTTTCCAATAACTTCATTATTGATTTTTCTTTTAGTTTCACTTTCGATTTAAGGAAAAACCAGAAATCAAGAAAGTAGAACGTAAAACTCTTTAAAATATTTTTTGTTTCAGTTTCACTTACAATTTTTCTCTTTAGGTTTCAGTTTCAATTGCAAAAAAAGAAAAACAACGATTCAAACCGAATTTGAAACATGAAAAAATACACATTTACACTGTTTTGTTTCCAATTACATGATTATTGGTTTTTCTTGAAGGTTTCCGTTTCGGTTTTAAAGAAAAACCAAAAATCAAAAAATAGAACATAAAACCTTTCAAAAGTTCATTTTTTTGGTTTTATTTTCGATTGCTCAAAAACAAAAACATCCGTTGAAATGCAAACCAAAACCTAAAAAAATTAACATTTACATTGTTTTGTTTCCAATTACTTTATTATTGGTTTTTCTTCGTTCGTTTCAGTTTCGATTTTAAGAAAAACCAAAAATCAAGAAAGTAGAACGTAAAAACTTTAAAAGTTAATTTTTTTAGTTTCAGTTTTTTATTGACATACACTTCTTCTATTTAAGTTAATGTTTGGATTGCAAAAAAACAAAAACAGCGATTGAAACCAAAACTGCAACGTAAAAATAATTAACATTGACACTGTTTTTCTCTCCAATTACTTTATTATTGGTTTTTCTTTTACGTTTCAGTTTCGGTTTAAAAAAAACATAAATCAAGAAATTAGAACGTAAAACCCTTTAAAATTTCATTTTTTTTTGTTTTAGTTTCGGATTTACCTTCACTTTATCTCTTAAGGTTACACTTTCGATTGATAAAAACAAGAACAACGATTGAAAAAGAAACAGAAACCTAAAAAAAATTAAAATTTAATCTCTTTTTCTTTCCAATAACTTCATTATTGGTTTTTCTTTTAGTTTCACTTTCAATTTAAGAAAAAACCAGAAACCAAGAAAGTAGAACGTAATACCCTTTAAAAAAATTTTTTTTTGTTTCAGTTTCAGTTTTACCCACACTTTTTCTCTTTAGGTTTTAGTTTCGATTGCAAAAAAAACAAAAACAACGGTTAAAACCGAAATTAATACCTAAAAAATACACATTTACACTGTTTTGTTTCCAATTACATCGTTATTGGTTTTTCTTTAAGGTTTCAGTTTCGTTTTAAAATAAAAACCAAAAATCAAAAATAAGAACGTAAAATTTTTTAAAGCTAATTTTTTGGTTTCAGTTTTGATTGCACGAAAACAAAAAGAGCCTTTTAAACCGAAACTAAAACCTAAAAAAAATAACATTTTCAATGTTTTGCTTTCCAATTACTTTATTATTGGTTTTTCTTTTAGGTTTCACTTTCGATTTAAGGAAAAACCAGAAATCAAGAAAGTAGAACGTAAAACCCTTTAAAAAATATTTTTGTTTCAGTTTCAAATGCAAAAAAATAAAAACAAGGGTTTAAACCGAAATTGAAACCTTTGAAAAAAAACCTTTAAACTATTTTGTTTCCAATTACGTCATTATTGGTTTTTCTTTTACGTTTCAGTTTCGATTTAAACAAAAACCAGAAATGAAGAAAGTAGAACGTAAAACCCTCTAAAAGTTCACTTTTTCGTTTCAGTTTCGGTTTTACCCACTCTTTTTTGTCATTAGGTTTCAGTTTATTGCAAAAAAACAAAAACAACTGTTCAAACCGAAAGTAAAACCTAAAAAATAAACATTTACACTGTTTTGTCTCCAATTACATCGTTATTGGTTTTTCTTTAAGGTTTCAGTTGTTTTTGTTTTTTTTGCAATCGAAAGTGAAACCTAAAGAAAAAAAGAGTTGGTAAAACCGAGTTGGTATATTGTTTGCTTTCCAATTACTTCGTTATTCGTCTTTTTTTCAGGTTTTAGTTTCGGTTTAAAAAAAAAACCAGGAATCAAGAAATTAGAACGTTAACCCTTAAAAAGTTCATTTTTCCGTTTTCAGTTTCGATTGCAAAAAAAACAAAAACAACGGTGCAAACCGACACTGAAACCTAAACAAATCGACAATTATGATGTTTTACTTTCCAATTACATCGTTATTCGTCTTTTTTTAGGTTTTAGTTTCGTTTAAAAGAAAACGAAAATCTAGAAATTACAACGTAAAACCCTTTGAAAGTTTATTTTTTTGTTTCAGTTTCGGTTTTACCCACTCTCTTCTCTTTACGTTTCAATTTCGATTGCAAAATAA
>MU034053.1:0-15578 GCA_011833715.1 Carcinoscorpius rotundicauda | reverse complement strand
AATTACACTCTAACAAGCCAATTAACTCTAATATATAGAGTACACATTTTTATCTTGTTCAGTTCGAAATTTTCTTTTAAGAAATTCTGTTTTTATCTCAAATATACTTCAATAATCTTTGGAAGTAAAATATACATATATATATGTATATATATATGATATTTAACATAGTTCTTTAGCATAAAGCTATACAAAGGGCTATCTGTGCTACGACCATCACATTTATTAGAACTAGGTGTAAGTTTTTTTGCGTTAAACCTTTATTCTAAAACACAAAGGCGGTGAAGTCGAAAAACTTCCTGGGATTTGAAAAGGTGACTGTGTGGAAGGTTTCACAATAACTTAAGAGTTTGGCTTTGCTTCTTTGTCATATGGCACTAAACTACACAATGGTTATCTTCGTTTGTTGTCGCTAATATAGCAGTAAAAAACTAGAGGAAGGGCAGCTGGTCACCACCAACCCCAGCCAACTGTAGGGCTACTCATTTACTAAAGTATAGGGAAATTTACCGTTACTTTATGACAGCTGTCAGAGCGACCATAAACACTTACAGTAAAATACTACAATATTTTATACAACTGTGATACTATTTTAAGTTTTATTCTGTAATATGTACTTCGCGATCGAACTTACATTGATTATTATTACTTCGATTTGAAGTTACACGCTTGAACCATACAGCGCAATTACGGACATAACTACTTTAATATTTAGACATGAAGAACTGACTTTATGTTGTTTTTGTGTAGACTGCCAATAATTCAAGGCTCGTTGTCTGCCTTTCTGGCTCCGATATTTGCTATTTTGAGTTAACCTCAGTGGAAGTGTCCCAGTGCAGAAGAAATGTTGTCGGCAACAAAAGAAGATCTACAAGAAATCTGGCAACTCCAAATGAGAAAGATGAGAAATTATATGAACATAGTTTATTAAAATAATCAATATTCTATTAAAACATATGATTTTAATATTAAGGTAACCACAACTTCCTAATCAGAAAGTTAGTGTAAGGTTTTGAATGACACCATAAAAAATAGTTATATCCGTCTTATTCATGTGCGTTTGACCTTTGCATTTATTCAATACCATTAAATTAAGGTATGTTTGTTTGTGGTCGAGAACAAAGCTACACAATGAGCGATAGGTGCTCCGCCCACCACGTGCATTGAAACCTGGTTTCTAGCATTGTAACTACAAAAACATACCTCTGTGCTATAAGAGAGCAATTGAGTTAACAAAACCAAATGATAAAATATACAGATTTTAAGAACAAAAGTTATTTTTCAAAGGACTTAGCCCATGCTATGTTTTTTAAAATTTTTATTTTAATGATATACCTACGATCGAATGAATCAAGTATAATTATTTTTTATTTCTAATACGTTTCTTACATAAAAATATATGTATTTAAATTAATATAATTCTTATCTGGAGCATTACTATTTACATTTAAACATGAGAAAATCCATTCCACTGAAAGTGAACGTGGTATTAAATTATCCTGACTTTATCGAACTATACAATTGTCATTAACATGTATAAATACAACTGGTTCCACAAAGATCTGTACTTTTGTATTATTTTAATAAAAAATATTATAAAATAACTACTGTAGCAGTTTTATTTTGAATACAAAATACACGTATGTATACCTATTAATTTCAATATGCAATAATTATGATCAATACTTACAAAAATAAACTTTAAGTTGATACATAACAGACTTTTTATATATAATTTCTCTCTATGATGTTTATAACGTAGCTCCTGATATATTTCACTAGATACAAAGCGCTATCATTGTGGCATCAGTCTTTGAAATGGTTATTGGAACTCACAGGTGTTATTGGAGTAATGCTTCATTGGTCAACATCTTTGGTTATCGTTCCTACCGTATCTTTAATAGGACTTTTTCTTTTCGAAGAAGCAGCTTCTATAAATAGCAAAAACTGGGGAATAGTAATAATGTAAGTCTACTTCTATAATGGACTTATTGATGGTGTTTTGTTTTTATTATAAACAAATTTGTAAGTTTCAACTAAATCTTCAGCTGAAGAAATAAGAACATTTCATGAAATCGCTCACATACGATAGCTGAGAAATAAATAGTTCTACTATAGAACAAGCCAACACTTTATCTTGACGAACAGTTTCATTTATTTGTTTCTGTGTAGCTTCGGGAGGAAAACACGTTTTCTTATAGTTCATGTAACAAGTTGAAAAACTGTAACACATCTCAGAACCTCAAGATATATCTAACAATTCTTAATGCCATGAAGAATTGATTGTACTGGTTGATCCTAGTAGAGCTCCTAAATTTTATTATGGGAAGATGACAAGCGCAATAAAATAAGATTCGCATTAACAGTGGTTATTACTATGTAAAAAATGAATTGTTATGAGTCTTCGGACTTACAACGCTAAAATCAGGGGTTCGATTCTCCTTGGTGGGCTGAGCAGATAATCCTTTGTGGCTTTGCTATAAGAAAAACACAAACACAAAACATAGAATTGTTATGAATTAGTTTTCATCAATCACTAAAAGACATATTAAAAGTAAGAACGATGTTTCAGAAATGTTTTCAATTTAGAAATAAAAAATATATTTTGGAAACAGAGTGTCCTCCGATTTAGATATTTGCAACTTTTCAGTCTATGTTTCGAAAATAGAACATTTTCAAAATAAAGTGCAATAGTAGTAAGCTACAATAATCTCAAGTTATTTATAGATAAGTCTGTTCTCGGATTGGATGATGTTATACGGGATTAATTTGCGTTCTTTAGGGCAGCGTATAATGAAGCAGTGCAAACCAAATTCTGGTAGCTTTTAAAGACGCTACGTTACTTAAAGCAAGAATGACATAAAAGCCTTTATGTAATGTGTCACTCCAGCAATGAACTAGAAACCTTAACCATCATAAAGCTGAAACTAAAACTGAATGCATATTATTTAGTAATTGATATGTTTCTATGCGAAGATTTTATAAATGCTCTTAAGTAAATTTAAAGAAATCCAAACTATTTGTCTTCGGAGTTAGGCTTAGTATTGATTTTCCACAATGATTTTCTGTATATCGTCACTTCTGTACAAAATACACATTTATCGTATTTCTACTTCAATTATTTCATTTTCTGATTTTAATTTTTTTTAATGAACTATGTCCTTCAAAATATAAAATATTTTCCTTCTCTTACTTGATTTGTAGCCATTTCTAACTCCATAATATTTAAATTTCTTCTTATTTTAATTATCACTTTTTTTCCTCAAAACAGCACTAGTCTTGTGTGCCAGGGTGTATCAGGTATCGAATAAGCTTGACTTCAGTAACGAAGATGAAGACGGATAAAACATAAAACATTTTATTTTACTTTGAACAATTTTAGATCTAAATGTGAATCGTTAAGGATCAGGTGAACGTTCCTTAATATAGAGATCATGGTCTGAAAATCTTGTGGTGGTGACACATATGACGTTGAATGAAATATTGTGATTTGTGGTTTCAGAATGTGGACGAATGTCTGGATTTAAATAGTAGATGGTGGATACTGTTTGAAAATCTCGTTTCGCCAATTACGTGACCTTACTGCAGTACACGCTTAATTTGAGTGTAAATATTTTTTTATTAAGGAGGATAATTGTTTTGTTTTTAATTGATAGGGATTCCGAACCCAAAAAAAGTAAAGAAGAGAACGAAGAGAAATGTACATTGTCTGGTGGTTGAAATTTGTTTTACAGGAAATTGCTCGTAATCTTCGTTTGTAAACCAGTTGGATAGCAATTACTTAACATGTGCTATTTAGAAGATTAATTTATTTGTATAAAATAAAATAATTAGAACAGAGATTAAAGATTCTTTTAAACCACAACATGTTTTAATAAGTTCAGGATAAAATTATTGACTTTGGTGTAGAGGGCAGTAATAATGTTCATGAAAAATATCGGTATAAATATGTTTAGTCTCTTTGGTAATACTGATGCCTAGGAAAAGTAAAGAATTATTTTCTTCAAAATCGAATGTCAATGTGATGTGGAGATGTTGGAAATTGGGGAAAGAAAGAAACTTGGAAACGTGGCTTGACTGTCCAAACAGGAAGAAAGTGTTATGAGTATAGTGTTTGTAAATGACAGGTTTAAATTAACGTGGGCAGTTTTCTAAGCACTTGCGATTATGATAAAAAAGAAAACCATTGGTTATTTTCAGACCCTGGAGGGATCCCATGGCGATTCAATCAACCCCGTCCTAAATGACGTCATAAAATAATAATTGGTTTAGCTTTCTTCAAGGAACAGGAAGTTCAAGAAATTGTTTAAGGGTGAAATAGAAATACTGTTCAGTGTCTGTGAGAAAGAGAAGATCTACAATTAAATGTTAAGTTTCATTGAGGGGTATATAAGGTATAGAGAGATTCAATATGAAAACTGGCCATAGTATATTTATCAAGAGAGAGAAATTTTAGCAAAGATAAAAAAATAAAAGTAAATTTGTTCAAAGTGAGTGATTTTAAGATAGAAACAATAAAAGTAGACAAATTTTAATTGCTAAAATTAGTAGCTTGAAACTTCAGGAGTCCTGAGATTTATACAGGTATCTAAACAGTTTCAAACAGAGGTACAATATCACAAAGACTAAAATCTAACAGCCACTCAAACTCTATTATAAATCTGCTAAAGTCTAAATAATGGAGAAATGCTGCTGTTTAAATACAATATAAACAAAGCTAGACTACTTGACGTCTACATCTAACTCGCGTGATTTAAAATCATTCGCATTTGAGAAAAGAGGAAGGAAGCTCTTACAACCTTACACGTTTTGCCTGCAGAAAAGACGGTTGTCTAGCCTTGGATGTCATGAATGAAGTGACAAACGTCCTTACGTCGAAAAACATATTTAAATACCAATAAGAATGATTATTGGTCCGCGTGCAATAAGAGTAAGGAAGTGATTTGTCTACTTGAGTGAATATCTTTCTCCCAACTAAAATTAACATAAACAGAAATATGGACATAAATTATACTTGATAAGAAGTAGCAATCATATAGTACTGCCCTGTATCACCATCACTAGAAGATGTAAGATTCACCTGAAGAATCATCGTATTCATATACTTTCATGGGAATATATAAAGAAAGTAGGTTAAACACGAAGTATGCTTATTAATACAGGGTGGTCGCTAGAAAATCGGAAAATTTGTCAAACAGCTGTTTATTTTTACAAAGAATAGCTTTTACAAAGTTTTTTAAAGGTATATGTTATATTACACTCATAGATGCTCAAAATTATTAAAATCATGCATTTTATTCATGATGTAAAGAAATCAAAATAGAAATGAGTAAGCACGCATTTTATTCATGATCTCATCTGACCCTCAAATTTTCCGCTTTTCTAGCGACCACCCTGTAAATACTGATGATTTAGGCCTTACATCAGCAAAAACTTGAACAATTATATTAGCTAAAGGTAAGTTTTATATTATTAGTGATATAGACTGATAAGGAACAGGTTGTAACAAGTAACTTTGGTTATTTAATTATCAGTGCTATAGCAATAAGTATTTAGATACCAATTCTTGTTTTGTTCTTATTGAATTTTCAGAATAATTTTCCTTCTTGTGCTATTCTTACAGTATCTCCGAAACATTAATTGTTTGTTTTGTTTGTTTTTGAATTTGGCACAAAGCTACTCGAGGGCTATCTGTGCTAGCCGTCCCTAATTTAGCAGTGTAAGGCAGGGGAGGCAGCTAGTCATCACCACCCACCTCCAACTCTTTGGCTACTCTTTTACCAATGAATAGTGGAACTGACCGTCATATTATAACACCCCCACGGCTGGGAGGGCGAGCATGTTTTGGCGCGACTCGAGCGCGAACCTGCGACCTTCAGATTACGAAGTGCACGCCTTAACGCACTACGCCATGCCAAGCCCCCGAAACATTAATATTCCTGGATGTAGCTATAGTGAAGAAAATGAATGGAAGATCAAACAGTTCCCATTTTTCAAGCTTTATCCAGTGGGTATACATATTAATCACGCTTCACGTATATCCCAATTTTCTATAAAAAATACACTATTACTTTAATTATAATTTTTTTTAGCAAAATAAATAAAATCTCCAAATTAATGTCACAGCAACTTAAATCTTTTTGTTGTGAGATATGATCAAATCACAAATATTAAAATCAGGTTTGTGTTTGATAAGGTTTTATTCTCTTACACTTTTGAAATGTTAAAATAGGAACCACAACAACAACATCACAAAACATGTAGCACAAAAACGAGATTATGCATATTGTATTTTTTGTGGGTAATAAACATCACATCAGTATTTGGAACTACATATCCTTTAACATGTTGTTATATACGAACCAGCATGGCAAGGTGGTGAGGGGATTTGAGGGGCGAGGGTTCGATACCCCGCTCCACCAACATTCTCGCCGTTTCAGTTTTGAAGGCAACATATTGTCATAATCAATCCCATTATTCCCTGGTAAAAGAGTTTCTCAAGAGTTGGCTGTAGGTGGTGATGACTTGTTGCCTTCTTTCTAATATTTCATTGCTCAATTATGGATAAACAGTGATGTGTTGTTTGGTGTAAAGTTTGAAACAAACGAAATCAATTGCTATATTCTACATATGTTTAACATTATATACACAGTTGTACTAAAAGTTTCTTTAATGATTAACTAAAAGTGAATGTCCACCTCATTCTGCAATTCACTTATTTGTTTTTAAACATGTCCCCTTTGTTTATAAGTCAGCATTATCTTTATGCTTATATATAAATCTAATTTCTCTCACAATACATTAAAATTAATAATTTACTTGAACCAATTTTAATAGAAGTAAAATTCATAATGTTTAAAACATTCTTTGTGATGCCGAGGGAAAAATAACTCCAAGATTTCTTCCAGGTGTTGCTTACCATAATTACAGTGTGGGTATTTTGTGCCATACTAACTGCTGCAGATGCTTTTGGACCAACCAATGCAGCGAGAACTGATCTTAGTGTACAGATTGTGTACTCAAGTCCCTGGTTCACGTTCCCTTATCCAGGTAATCAGTTTAAAAATGATTTTTTTATAATTCTATTTAAAGGAGATTAAGTTTCTCTTTTCCAATTAGTAGCTTCCAAAATTATCTCCTGATCGGTTTTCTCCAATTAGAATAAATTTATCTGTTACAGAGAATCGAATTTTATTGTGAACTTCACCAGACAAATTAGATAATGAAGCTCACAACACAACTTAAAACCCTTCTAAACTTTTACTATCTTGAATTATAAGCTAGACTAATTAAACGCAAAAATGTGAAAGATGTAAAAATGTTTTATGATTTATTACACCTATATTTTGTTGAACTTCTTGATGCGTATTTTACAATTTTACCTTTGAAAAATGAAAGAGGAAATTTCTATATCAATTGACTCAAGTTAACCATCACAAAAAACTAGCCTGTGCACCTCATCCTTCAACAAGTGCTATAAATCGTAGAATTTTTGCGGAAGGACAGACGATAGCAGGTTCACTGTGTCTCGTGTTGATGTACGTGCAATAGTGTAGAGACGCTGAGAAGATCAATTTTTTGCCTGTAACATTGTGCAACTCGACGCCTCTGGAGCAGGTTCTGTAGTGGTCTAGGCAGGCATATGCTTAGGTGTCCGCACGGACTTACTCATAATCGTCACTGATGCTCTTAATGAACGACGATACAGAGACGAAATTCTGGAACCTATTTTGAGGCCTTTTGTCGGTGCTGTCGGCAATGGGTTCATTGTCATGCAGATTATCGCGCGAGCCCAAGTCGCCAGACTGTGTATGAACTTCCTAGACGAAAAAGGAAGACGCAAAAGAGACTTTTGAGTAACCAGCCGTATCTCCAGATTTAAATCCAATTGAACATTGTTGAGATATGTTGTAGAGGCGTGTTAGTGAACCACAATACCCTCCTTAAAAAGTTCAGGAATTCAGACGAGCGCCGGTAGACGAGTGGGCTGCCATACCCCAAGATAACATCGACAGACTGATTTGAAGTGTGCCAAATCGGTGTCAGCAGTGTGTCACAGACCGTTGAGGTCACACAAGATATTGAATGTTTCGAACATTTCTTGAATAAACGCATAGAAATTGCTTAAAGTATTCTTTCATGTGAGACATCAGTTTTGGTGATATTGATAATTTAAAAAAAAATTATATCTCCATGTTTTACCGTTCATCACACATTAAAAACACGGATGCAGATGGAACTGAAATGAGGCATATTACCTAAAAAATATTATCACATTTGGAACTGAGATAAATTATATAAGAAAACGTACTTGTTCCTTTAATTTATCCACCCCCAGTGTCTCAGCGTTATGTCTGCGAACTTACACGCTAAAATCCAGGTTTCGATACCCGCGGTGGGCAGAGCACAGATAGCCCATTGTGTAGCTTTGTGCTTAATTCAAAACAACCAACAAATCCTTTAATTCAAGAGCACTTTACATATAGTATAGTCGTTCATACTTTAAAAAATTGGATTCCAGGTCACATTCGTAATTTTCTTACTTTTTCCAACAATCAGGTGAATAGTCGACGGGTTATTCAGTGTGGGGCTATTACCATGATGTTATTTGCTGTTTTGGGGAAGTTTGGAGCCTTCTTCAACACTATTCCTGAGCCCATTATTGGAGAAATCGTCTGCGTTATGTTTGCAATTGTTACGGGAGTTGGACTGTCTAATGTTCAATTTATCGACTTGCAGTCATCCAGAAATATTCTTATCCTTCAATTATCTTTATTTATGGGGATAACCATACCAAAATGGTTTAGGGGTCACCCAAATACTATTGATGTTGGTACGTACTATTTTTTAATGTGATCAAAGTTTATTGAAGGAAGCGTGCATTATTTGTTTGGTTTGTTTTTAAGCTCAAAGGTATGCCAGCCGGGGTACTAAAATTCGGTACCACACGTATATTATGCTTTAAGTCAGGAAACTTTTAGAACTTACCTGTCTTTTCTACACTTATAAACCATTTTTTTAGAGCGCCACAATTTCAATACGTAATACGCTAAAGAAATTAACAGTGATTTTTCAAGAAAAATAAGTAAGAATATATTGAGTTATAGTTTAAAGGCGTTTTTAAAATGTAGATAAGAACGCTCTGGGTAAGAAGAAAATATACTTCAAGAAAGAAACATTAAACAATTCTTAATAAAATAATTCTTTACGTTTTAAAATAATTTAAATAATTTTTCCAACAAACTTACAATACTAGAAAAATAACTTATATAAAGAGTATCGAACAAAACAATTCGAATTTCCAGAATACGATGTTTCTTATTTCAAAATTTCTTAGAAGCACAAAACTTAAATAGCCTTTTTTTTAGAAAAGAACGTGGTGTGGTTAACGCGTGTGTCGACTTACAAATCGGGAGGTCCAATCTTCTAATTACAATATGCAGATGAACACATTCAGGAAGATATCGTGGGGTTATAACTGTGATAGTCATGTAGCGCCAAACATGCTCGCCCTTTCAGCAGTGGGGCGTTATAATGTTACGATCAATCCCACTATTCGTTGGTAAAAGAGTAGCCCAAGAGTTGGCGGTGGGTGGTGATGACTAGCTGCCTTACCCCTAGTCTTACACTGCTCAATTAGGAACGGCTAGCACAGAAGATAGCCCTCGAGGAGCTTTGTGCGAAATTCAAAAACAAACAAACAGACAGTCAAGTCTTAATATTTGTGCGTGCTATCAACTGTTTTTCCTCTTACCTATTAGAAATTTCAAATAAGAAAATGAATGTCGTCGAACATTATGGTTTTCTAACCTGGTCATTTAGTTCATGTGTCGTATAATGTGTCATTTGAGTTGAAAATACCAACACTCACATTAGGAAAATCTAAATCATTCTCTTACTCCATACACACACCAAAGTTTAAACGGTTAAAACAAACTATTATTAAAAATAAAAATATTTTATAATTAAAATAGTATCCAGCATCTCATTTGTTCATGTAAAATATATGTGTCAGAACACAATTATTCATTCACTGGAGAAATTGCCTAAGCCTCCACGTAGAGGTACAAAGTAATCTACAAATATAACGTAATTACTGGAAATATAAATATATATATATTGAAGTAATTCTATATAAGAAATTTATTAAATTTAATAAAAACATCTATAATTTATAAACGTCATTACAGTCATTGCCTAGGGAAATGAACCAGTTTTAACATTAACCTTACAAAAATGTTTATATTTTAAGGTTTTCTGATTATTAGATAACCATTTTGCAAATTATTCTTTAAATAATAACAACATGCAGGTAAAGTTGAATGTATCTTGATATATTATTATAAATTTCAACGACTTATAAACTGTGGTATACCAGTTTTATGTACTTTGAAAACATAAGAGTCAGCGAGAATGATATACAGTTTCACATCTCAACGCTCCACCTGAAGTACTAAAGATTTACGTTGTGTCTATCTCTGTGTGTTTTCCTATAGCAAAGACACATCAGACTATCTGCAGAGTCCACCAAGGGAAGTCGAACCCCTTATTTTAACACTGTAAATCCGGAGACTTACCACTGTGTGCCACCATCAGACTTTACGTTGTGTTTAGTGGCTGTGAGATTTATGGTTCACCAGTTGTAAGAAAACAAACACACATACAGACATTGATTAATATTTATTTGATGTTCGATTTTCAAAGTTTTTTTATATTTATCTCGTTTTTATGTTTACTATATGCTTTTAATCAATCACATGTTTATAACCTCTTTGTTTTTTTATCTGATGAGCTACAGTCATGCTTTAAAGTGATGTAACATAACAAACTACAAAACAAACGTTTCGAACTTACTATCTCATAGTACTCATTATGTTTGATGCCACCATTAATAAAAACAGGAAAAACGCGCACAAAAAGAAATACAAATTTATTTCGTTCAGGGAATGACGCAGCAAATCAACTCATCACAGTTTTCTTGAATACCAGTATGTTTATTGGTGGACTCATTGCGTTTATTTTAGACAATTCCATACCAGGTAAGGAAACATTTCTTTGACAGTTTGTGAATAAACCGAATAAATCTCAACCTTGCAAGTAATTTCCTTAAAATATTATTTCAGGTGTGTTTAAGTTCGGATTTTCCAAAATTGATATGTGATATATTATAATTTCATTGTCTGATAAGTTCGCGAAACACCTTGCAATATGAAATAATTTTTCTCAATGTCCACCTATTTATTTGCTTTTTATTTTTCTAACTTCATAGCTTTGCTTTCGTACAAATGAAATCAATTTATAATGCTACAATGTTATGTTTATCACAACTACTAGCATACAATATTCCCTCTCAACTGCTTTTTCCTCCTCATGATTCACATGTTACACATATCTCCAGTTATTTCAATAACTATCTCAGTGGTACCCGAACACATGTATCAAAGTTGGTATCCTGCTAATTTGTGAGTTCAGACATAAAAACAATTTCAAACTTGGCGCCCCATAATCCCAAGAAGAAACAGGAAGACAAAATGCGATACCCATATCTGTCTCAACGACCCTGGAAACCAACTCTTAGATCCTCATCATGTTTGGGTGATCATCAACTGGTGTTTTAGTTCCTGTTTTCAGAGGCAACATCATACAGATAACAAACTCCCTCCTGAACTCTCCTACCGAGTTTCACCTCGTTAACTCTAAAACTTGTGAAACAATAAATTAACACAGGACAGACAAAAATACTAGATTTTTATAAAGACACACACACACAACAAAAGAGAAATTTCATGACTAGGATAAAAAATTTGAAGGCTCCCCTAAAAAGTAGTTTATGTAAAATTGGTTGAGCTTGTTTAACTGTTTTGTAAACAAACAAATTTACAAAATGGTATAATTTAAGTACTTTCGAAATATTCAATGCCGATTAACCATTAAATGCAGTATTTTTAGAAGTTTAATTGCATCAGATTTTTATTTGAAAGTATTCATGTTAGAAAGGAGACATTTGTAATACAGAGAAATAACAAGAGACGATGTTTGAGAAATACGTCAAATAGTAAATTCCAACCTTTCGAATCTATACGAATAACTAGTTTATTCTAGAACTGTCACCTATTGTCAAAGATAAAAAACTTTCTTCGAATATCATTTTAAATTATGTATTTCTTTCATCAATTTTAAATTTAACAAAATTTGTTTCTCACAAAATCACAATTTTCTACGTTTTTAATCTGGGCTTCCTAGGTGGCCAGAGGCCAGGAAATTTTTCTCAATTTTCTTCCCTTCTCATCTTGAGGGAACTAAATTTTTGCATAATTAATAAGTTTAAATATGTTTGAAACTTACTCTGCCATCTGGAACTCTAAATATCTTTTTAGTATTAGAATTATAATGCCAAAGATTACTATAAATTCGAAATTTCCCATCTTCCCTTAATAAAGGATAAATAAGACATAGAAAAACAAATAACTCGATATTGTTAATTATTTATAAACAAACTACATTTATACACAGGTAGACTATTACACAGTGGGAAACTACAGCATATTTAAATTTTTAAAGACATAAATAAAAAGACTAAATGACAAGAATACTTGGAATAAATATGCATGTCAGTACTGAATAAAGGTTCTATTGTATCCTGTACTAATGGTCCAGAATAAGAATAAAATCCTTACTGATAGAAGAAATGTGAACATCACAAGATAATCACTGAAATAGAACCCAGTGTTCGATAAGTTATAACTAATTCCTCCTTTAATTTTACATGAGAAAATTTAGAAACATTCCTTATAATATTCTGTATTATACGTGTTCTACGCGCTGATTCGTATTGTTTGTCTAATTGTTCTGTATTAGTAGTTCTTCGCAAATGATAATTTCACTTATTATACTTTTCATCATTTCTTCTGTTCCTTGAAAACATCAGTCAAAGCCTGGTTGTAAGGTCTTTATAAAACGTATTGCCTCTTGCTTCTTAAAATGTTTAACTTAACTTTCGTTAAAATAAAACGTAAAACTCTCAAACGCTCAGCGTACGTTATGCTCATGACAACTTTACCTATTAATTGAAGTTTGTCAAACATTTTATATATGAGAGATTGATAATAGTCCGTATTTTTTATTTAATATAATATATAATGTAACGCGTTCGCCACACATGAAGAATTAGAGAGAGTGGATATATATGTATGTGTGTAATAACTGGAAACTTGTTTTTAACGGTCGCTTTAACAAACTGATAAGAGATGGAATTGGAACAGTCGATAAAAGAGAAACATGTGAAAATTAATGTATTATAATAATTAATAGAATTATTGATAAACGAACTGAGCACTTTTCAATCAACAAAATAATGAAACATTCTAATTATTCTACGAAAAATAGATTATAATATGAATGTACTAATTTCAAGAACAGAGGACTTATCAAATGGAGAGAGCAAGGCTTTGAACATAATATTACTGAAGGTGATCTGTTGACACTGTCGTAACCTTCAACCTATGACCTATCGTTAGACATGAATGTAATTAAAGGATATGAAATTTCTAAGTACATTCCCATCAGTCCAACATAAGACCAGAATATTTTTCTTCGTAAAGTGAAACTATTATTTGAAAGATTTAAACCTTAAAATAATAACAATGATAATATCGATTCAGAAAACATCTTTAGTTTATTTACAACTGTAAACATATAAGTTTGTATAAACGTATAATTAGTTTGATACGATAAGTCTTGGTTATTTTAATATGTTTAATCTCAGATTGTTAACTAATGTTTCTAGGAATTATCCATAAACTGTAATATTATAATCATGTTTCTTTTAAAGCAGATCTAAATATGATCAGTGTTCGAGGTCACAGTACAACCCGCATCGTGGTAGTTTTTGTCCCCTGTTGTCCAGTTTAGGTGTCTAATCATTATAAACAAATAATACTTGACAAGATGTGTTGAAACCTTCGGCTATTATAACTTGTATGAAAAATCGTTCTTGAACTACGACTGAAAATATTAAAGTTTAGAATTGTTAAATATTTTAAGTAATGACGTATTTAATAAAGACTTGAGATTCTGTCAGTATCTTACATCATCTAAATTTGTTATTCATAGAAAAAACTCTAAAACAAAACATTATAATTTCCATCCTTGTAAAATATCTTCGTCCATATAATTACTACATTCATTACACTTTTGTTCGTACTACATTCGTAGTGTAAGTTTCCTCATAGGTATTTTGATGTTCTGTATAACTCATATATCTACGTATATAACAACAAGTATTCCATTCGAATATTTAATTGTAAAAGAACAAATTTAAAATTACGTTTGCATATCAGTTGGCTGATTCTACAAAATGTTTGATTTGATTTTTTTATATTTATTATCTACAAACGAAATAAAAACAAAATTAACGTAAGTAAAAATGTGGGTTTAAAAGTATTTCAAATTATTTGATATATACGTAGTTCTATCGCCAATATAGTTCCACATCTGTAACAAAATCTAATGAATGATTACCTGCTTGAAAGACAAACTTTATACCTATTAGGATTCCTAAATAATGGGGTTGTTGTTAGTATAATCCCGATATAAAACTAGCTCTTAACTCTAACAACTAGTTAAATTTTTTGATTTATTAGTTCAAAATTGAAACAGTATGTCCTATATTTTTGTTTGTTTTGTTTTTGCTTTATAATATCATTTTGAAATGTGGTGTGCTTTTGAACTATAGAATAAGTTTAAACATCAACCGATCTACGTCATTCAGTGAAACTGATTTCACTTGTAAGAACTATGTAGTCTTTATGTTTCATTTAATAAACAACTTCAAATATGAAACGAAATTTACAATTATAAAGATGTTTTGTATTCAGTTAATAGATTTGAACAATCGTTTGAAAACGGGAAATATGTTGAATATTTTAATTGAAAAAAAAAAAAGAGTCACTGATATAAAGATTCATAAGTGACAGAAACTAAAACGTCAATAATGTTGAACTAGTCAACGTCTAAAACACAGCTATAAATCTTGTCATTTCTAACACGATGTTTATTCATAAACATTTAACCTGGACTGACGTGAGAAATCTACCGACTGGACGATTGTGGTTATGAAAAGTGAACTCTATTATGCTGTACTTATATCAACGGCTTCAAGATTCCTTAAATACAATAATTATTTAATCCTAGGAAAATTTAGCCACGAAACTACAAGAACAACAAACACCCACCATCAGAGAAAATGTTTAACATTTTGTACCTAGATGTCGTAGCAATAATTGTAATGCCCCTTCACTCTATATTATTATATAGTTTTTCAGAACATTATTTAACATTAGTTACACTCATTGTTAGTATCATGTATTACATTTTACATTGCAAAAACTATTAAAATAATAGATTAAAATGACTATTAAAATTTTAGATTTTCTACTGATCCAACTATACGATTGAAAAAAAGATATAATAATCACTTGTTCTAAAATGTATTAATTACTAGATTTAACCAGTAGAATTTCATGCAGTGTTCTAAATGGAATACCTTAAAGTGTAATATTAAATAACTACATTTGACA
>VWRL01001785.1:0-20055 GCA_011833715.1 Carcinoscorpius rotundicauda | reverse complement strand
GCTAAATTAGGGACGGGTAGGCGCATATAGCCCTCGATTGGCTATGCGCGAAATTCAAAAACAACAGTTGAGATGTTAACTCTGATAGTTCCAGTAAGACACAACTAAAAACACATCTTTTACTATCAAAAGCATTATTTGATAAAACAAGACAAAAACCTAAATAACCAAGGGCACTTGAAAATCTGTTAAGCATAATTTGAGTAAATTAATCAACGAGACAATTTTTGTGTCCTTTTTCAATCTATATTTTCTTCCACTATTAATACCAGCGGTAGGGAGTGGGTATATTTTATTCAATTTTATTATTATTCAGGATTCCTATTAACCTACCTTCAATTAAAATTATTCTTGGCAGGATTACACTGAATTAATCTATGATACTTTTGGTACGATCGAGAACATCAATCGATATTAGCTCTCAAATCGATCAAAAGGTGATGAAGATATGAGTTAGAAGTTCGTACTTACACTATTAATAAAATAATAACTTTGAACCGTTTTATAAGCCACTGTGCTGCAGCTGAAAAAAAAACATGTCATATACATATAATAAAATAAACTTGTCACTTTGTTTTTCATGTTGTTTTGTTTAAAGTACACATTAAAGAATAGCATTAGAACAAATGTGTATTTCAACTATAAATTCGTAATACTTCTCTAAACAACTGGAATATCAAATCACGTCAATAATAACACATCCAACTCTAGCTGTCTTCAATAAATTGTATAGAATACACGTGCAGTGGGGTCTATTCGAGATGTTTATATACATTTAGAACAGGTTTTCTGGTTTAGTTATGACATCTTTGACTGGAAACATATTGACCTTGTTTTTAATCTATCCACATTCACTTGTTAAAATGCGCTGTGCAGAAATCTGTACAAACTGGTGATAATATACGTACTTAGGAGGCTCGGCATGGCCACGTGGATTGAAGCGTTCGTCTCGTAATCTGAGGGTCGCGGGTTAGAATTCTGGTCGCACGAAACATGCTCGTCCTCTCTACCGTGGGGGCGCTATTATGTGCAGTGTCAACCCCATTCTTCGTTGGTAAAAGAGTCGCCCAAGAGTTGGCGGTGGGTGGTGATGACTAGCTGCCTTCCCTACAGTTTTACACTGCAAAATTAGAGACAGCTAGTGCAGATAGCCCTCATGTAGCTTTGCGTGAAATTCGAAAACAAACAAACTTATTTAGAACCTGAACTGGGGAAAAATTATGAAAATGCAGCCGAAGTAAACAACCAGCACTTACATGCGGTATTGGCAAAATGCCTGGAATTCAAACGATACGCCAACAAGGAAGTGTAATAAAATAAGAAAATCACAATTGCGAAGAATTTTCACAAAAATCAAGGCAAGTATTTAATGGCAATAATAAACATTATTTTGTTTCATCAGATATAAAAGCAAAACACGTTTATTTCAAAAGTGTTTTAGTAAACAACCATACATTAATTGCAAATGCTTTGTTACATCACAAGTATTTTAGAAAATTACCTCACGTTTATTACAAGTACGGTTTTATGTCATAAATGTTTCAATTAAATACCGTATTTTTTGCCTAATAAGCCGAATTTCTGGCCCTAAATTTTGGACCTGATTTTTGGGGGTAGGCTTATTGACCGATCACCAGCTTTGGACCAAAAAATACCGAAGACCAAAATCATACCTTTGATCTCACAGTTACGGCAGAGTTATTTCAGTTGAATAAACTTTATTTATTAATAGAAAAAGGTCTGTCTATATGTTACGAATGACATGTATTCATAGAAATAACAAAATTCATAAAAAAAATACACACTTTAATCTCAGAAATTTATTAAAATTCATCAAATTCGGCTTATTGGGCGGTAATAAGGAAAACCTCATTTTCAGAGCTGAAAATTGGCCTCGGCTTATTAACCGGAAAATACGGTATTGTTGCTCTTTGCTTGCCCTTCAAGAAGAGGAACTACCTTAGAATTATAGCGTTTTATGTTACAGTTTAGAAAAAGGTTCAGAGAGACTGTATCATAGATTAAATCTCTGATAGATTTTATCCCAGTATGGAAATTGAAGTCCAGTCATATTATATGCTGTTATAGTACGTATAGATACCGTACACGGCAGTTCAGAAACAGTTGAATTTTGTACCAGTAAAGAATATTCAGATACATTTTATCCCAGTACAGAAAGTTCAGAGATATTGTACTACTGTATAAGAAACGTGAATTAAGACACACGTTAGTTAGTCTTGCAGACAAATCAAGCTCTATGGTGCGTCCAATAATTATTTCTTATTTACTTAATGTTTTATGTTTCACAAGACAACTGATCCAGTGGTGGACTCAGCAGGTAGCTCGATGTGGCTTTGTCATCGTGAAAACTCACATACAACTGAATGTAAATAAACTTACCGAACGCTGTTTTCTACAGACAGGTACTTGTATCGTAACAATGTTTTCTCAGTTGGCACCTCATGTATGCTTAACAACTCATGATCTCATTAAATAAGTTTTTTTACCCACTTTATTTTTTCTATTAACAGCTCTTGAAAAGTGTATAAATAGATCTCAAATCAATAAAAGTGTTTTATATTCTTTACTATCATGTTTGTGAGCATAGGTGTGTTCTTCTAATATATGTTTCAATTTTTTTTAGGTTACTTTCAGTAACTTTATTGATTAAAATGTCTGTAATATATTTAATTTATAATATGTATAATTTATGTTGTATTAAATAGCATTCTGCAAACTATGTTTGCCGTATATAAGACTGTTTTTACAGAAACTTGCTAAGAGTGTGGTTGTAATAATATTATGATGAACACTTCTACTTGTTCAAAATCTTTATCACAATGAATACTTTTTATTGTAATGTTTGAAGAAAAATATAAACTGATGAAAAGAGAATAACATTGATGACAAATGAATATATATCTTTATTCATCTAGAATTTTTTGGAAGTACTCGTCTTTTATTTTCAAAACTACATGTTGTAGTCTTTCTTTTTTTAAGTGTATTAGCTTGGTATCAGTTGACTCTATGAAGCCATCGTTTCTTTAGCCAGTGTTTATTACGTGCTTTGCCAGCCCGTTCAAACCAAAACATGAAAACTTTGTATGACACGAGAATTTCGAACGTACCTCATAGCCAGTAGTACCAATACATATGTTAAAATTGTGTAGAACACCTTTCATACTTCTTTTGGAACAATTAATGTATTGTTGTACTTATACCGTTCACAGACTTTGTTCCTAGCAGTGTTTTTGGTTCATTTTATATTGTTGCAATAAACTAATGTACGTTTATAAGAAAGAAAACGTGTAACAAAAATAATACTTCCTTACAACCTGCCCCCCAGTGGCTCAGCGGTATGTCTGCCGACTTACACGCTAAAATCCGGGTTTCGATACCCGTGGTGGGCAGAGCACAGATAGCCCATTGTGTAGCTTTGTGCTTAATTCAAAAAACAATCCTTACAACCTGGTAGAAGACAAGGCCACTAATAGAAAAACATTAATTTTTTAAACAAATATTTTTGAAGCCTCGTAATATTTTGCTTAATTACAAGAAGAGTGATACCGGTTACAGTGACGTTTCAGTACTCACGTGCGTAAAACAATGATGATTATAGAACAACAATAATTCTATAAAACGTGTTGAGAAAGTTTCCGCTGCTTGTTTAGCGTTTGGTTTAGACTGTAATTAGTTGACGCTATTAGCTGGCTTATAGATTAAATATCGATAACAAGAATGTGAGTACAGATAAAAGATGAATATCAGGGTCAAACATTTCACCACGCGGTAATATTTCTTCTTCGAATTGTCAACACTCGAAATATCTTTTACATAAACTAACTTAAGTAAGCATTTCAATATGTATCGAAAAACGTTCCTGGAACAGAAGAAATACACAGAGAGATTATCGAAAGTTTTCTTTTAAGTATAAATTACACTTTATTTCTTACTTGATTCAGTTTATTGTTTTGTGTTTTCTATAACCACGAAATAATGAAACTAAATTTCAATGCAATTTTTATTTCAATATTCAGTGTACAATAAGTTCAAGAATATATTTAACTTGCACTATGTAACCTTCTGGTGTTATTTGAATAAAGGTGAGACTTCAGAATATCATTTCTATCAGCGAGAATCCGGATCCTAAAAAGCAGTGAAAAAAGAAAACGTATAAATACTTTAATATCAATTGAATTTAAACCACATAATTGTCGATGTTGTTAAAAGTAAGTTATTTTATTAACTGTATTATTATTATTTTATTATTAATATATATATATATATATATACGTAATTTTTTATATATTTATGTTCAATTTACGTAAAATGTTTATATAATAGACTGATATATAAATCTCTGTGATCTTGTGTAAGAAATAACGTATCACACAGGCTACTCCACTTATGTATTTCCACCTCTTTCTTCACAGTTGCCCCCCAGTGGCTCAGCGGTATGTCTGCGGACTCACACGCTAAAATCCGGGTTTCGATACCCGTGGTGGGCAGAGCACAGATAGCCTATTATGAACAACAACAACTTATTCACAGTTACATGTGAAGTAGATCCAATGTTACCCTTTAATAAAGCTGAAAATTTCTTATTCCGTACAAATACAACAGTCCTTTCTCATTTTCCAACGAGTTAGCAATGACTAGAGTGAATTTAATCACTAATACCTGGAGTCGGTTCTATGCGATTACAAATTTCTCATATGTAGCTTTACTTTAGGAAAACAACTTGACCTGAAGCCCTGATGTTTCTTATTTCAGAAATAATGATTTTTAAATGTGTAGAAATTTTAGCTAACAGATGTTACACATTAATTTAAAAACAATTTACTTTTTTTAATTTTAATAGAGCAACATTTTTTTAAATATTCAGAACTTTTAAAAACAGTAAAGTTAACAAAGCAGGTTCTTCCAAAAATTAACAAACCACTGACGATATTGTGTGACAGTGAATAAAAGATCATACTATGCATTCTTATATCATGTGAAACAATATTCACATTAATAAAAGAAATATTACATGAGTCAAGAATTTTGGTCTACACTCCAACCAGTGGAAGTACAAGCACGTTTGATACGATAGGAATTTGAACAGACGATCTACAGACTCACAAGTCGAGTTTAATGTTAAGTGGTTAAATTGATTAACTTTATTCCAAACGCTTTCGTATTTAAATTTTGATATACTCACGTATTTTAATTAACTTCAACATCGAAATTAATTGAGCTCTTACCAATTATCATCCAGCAGTGTGATTTCATGCATCCAAATAAAAATTTCATTTCTTCTTAGTTCACTGTCCAATCTTCTTCCTCTTGGATTAGTTCCGAATTCCATTTCTGATTGTCTTGCTGTTCGTGTTCCTCTCCCCAACCCACTTCTTAAGTTAAGGTCACTGTCAAAACCCAAGCCAAATTATGGGTCTTTTCCAAACATATTCTTCTTGTGTGTTTCATTTCCACTACCTATTACGAAACCTGGTTTACTGGTGAAGCCACTTTTATTCTTATCTCTGTAAACAGCGTTCCTATTTCACCTTTTATCTCTATGACCACCATAACCATTGTGGATATTTTCGGTTATTTCGTTTATAGCGTAACTTCCGACAGTGTAGACGATAATGATGAAAAGTAGAAAGAAAACCTGAAAAAATAAATAGCAAAAATTATTTTCTTCATGAAACTATGACCAATAAAACACAAACTAGTTAGTTACTTGCTTGGTCTGTGAGAAAGTTGTGTCGATCCATAATTATTTTACAGACACAAACAGATACACAAACACAAACTAGTACAATGTAACTTAGCCTATCGTATAACAATTTCCCCATTAAGCTTTAAGATTTTATGTTAAAATGTTCTTATGTAGAAAAGATTACAATAAAATAAATGGCATTATTCTTCTATAGTCTAAATCGTTTAGCCTAACTTGTATTAATAATTGTATTTGAAATTACAAAAGATTGAATAAGTTAGTGAATCTAGTCAACATAAGCGTTATTTGACTGGTGTTGTGACAGATACCATTCGAAAGCATGGTGGGAAATTCAACATAATTCCCCTGTTTGTTGTTTTATATGAAGAGAACATTTGTCAAAGTGCTGTTTTACTGGGAATTCTTTTATACTATATATAAATACCTGTTTAAGAATTACGTTATCTATTTATATCTCACCTACAATGTCCCGAAATTTGATCAGTAATTCATTTTTGTCTAATTTTCTCATATTATTCTGCATAGAGAAGTGCTACTTTTTATACTTAAATGATGCCATGCAAAAAATACAACTATTTGTCTCCGGTGAGTTGTGTTACAGTTTTACCGATAATTAACTTATAGAATAAACTGTAGAACACTTTCCACTGTCCTCATTAGATAGCGATAAGGTAAAAGACGTTGATAGCAGCTGTAAGTTAAACGGTTATATTGAAAGCATTCTTCAACTTTTCGTATTTACATAATGTGAGGATATGAAGCAATCATACTGAAGGCCATAGCTGTGAGTTACGAAACTCTCGTAAATTATGGGAAGGTCATATTTCATAATTGGCTATTTCGTCGGATATATTCCGAAACAAATTTGAATAACAAATGAACGCAATAAATTTTATGGAAATGTTTTTACTTTCTTTTTTATATTGATGTCCTTTCAAAGTCGAAAATCATGCCAAATAAACATTATGGTGTTTACATCTTCACTTCGTCGAAAAGTAAATTACAGAATTATTCGTTTCTCTTTCTTACAATCTGAATTATTTTATGTAAAATGTTTAATTTCTTTTCTATTTTACATTTTATTATTATTTATTTGTTTGTCATACTCCTGTTAAGTTTGGGACAGGTAAAATTACGTTATGTTTTTTGAAACTTTCACTCTGAGTTTATTTATAACGACATCATGTGTAAAGTTCTCATTTTACTTAAATTATGCGTTTCACGGTAGTTCTAATAATATTTTTTTATTTACTTAATGTTTTATGTCACACAGTAGAGACAACTGAATATATGGAAGACTCAAACAGATAGCCCGATGTGGCTTTGCTAAAATAACAGAACACATACAACTGAAGATAAATAAATTTACCGATCGCTATTCTCTATTGACAGGTACTTATGTCATTACAGTTTCTTCCCAGTTGGTATAGAATGTAAGAGTAACCTCTCATGTTCTCGTTAAATAAGTTCTTTATCCATATTATATTTTCAATTAAAAGCTATTTAAGAATGTCTAGATAGTTTTGAAATCAATGCAAATGTTTGATATGCTTTACTATCGTGTTTTTGAGTCACAGGCTTCGTGTGGTATCTTCCATTCTTTTTTTAGGTTATTTTTTAATTATAATGTCGGTAGTATATTTAATTTATAATGTCTGTTAGTTATATTGTATGAAATGGCGATCTTTAATACTATTTCGCAAACTATATTTGCCGTATACATGCCGGTCTGTAAAGAAACACACATTCAGCAATAGACATTACACACATATAGTGTGGTTGTAATACTATTATGATAAACTCTTCAACTTCTCTGCAAACTAATAAAAAAGTTCAACGGTTAACAGTGTAATAGGTCTAACAATAACGTCTCGTGTTAAGTGTAAATGAATGTTTTAATGTTTATCAGTTTTTTATTTTATTCTCTTTCTTATAATTACACTACATTATTAGCTTGATATCTTGTTTCAACGTAACCTAGATCTTATGGAATATTGTTTATATTTGGGCTGTTAATAAGTAGTAATCTATATCTTATGGGATATTGTTCATATTTGGCCTGTTTATAAGTAGAAGTCTTATTCTGTATTAATCCCTCGATTTATTTTCTAATTCTGATCATCTCTGGTTCATTAGATCAGAAGATTGTGAATATAGCAAAACCGTTTATGCTTTTAAGAGTTTTGATAAATGTTACTAAATTTACTCACTGCATCACAGTAAAACTGTAACCATGCAGAAAATATGGAAGTGTTAAGGTTAGTATGGCCAATGTCCTTTTTCTTCCATACTGTTTTAGTTACTTATTGAAAAGGAAACGATTAAAATAGGTCAAGAAAAATACTATATGTTGGGACTCGATTTGCCAAACATAGAGAAATCTATAAATTTAAGTTTTATTTTTTTAATGTTCTGAAACCATGATTTCATTTGATAAATGGAAGTTTCCTATAAAAAAATGTTCTTGAATATAGCGCCATCTAGTTTTACTGAAACAGTATAAAAGGAAAGAAAAAGATTGTTTTGTATATATGCCTGTTGACTAAGGAGATTTTAATTTAAGATTATTATAAAATTACGTCTAATAATGATTTTCGACTGTAGACGATTGTAAAGATTAACAGCAAACTTTAATTAATCAGACGGTCACTGCTTTCATTTGTTAAAATGAAAATAGGTCGTTAGATGTCACAGTACAAAGTAAAAAATAGTATCATGAAAGAAAGCTTCTTCAGTCGCCAGTCACACATCATATCCCATAACGTATTATGAGGATTGGTTGTTTAAGTATTAACATTTATCTGTTAATGTCACATGAGTGCGTGGCCCAATAACATCATCGCATTTAGGGAGAAAAGAAACCCTTACTTAGATTTATTTATTTTTCCCTCATCACAGTGACTCTTCCTAACCGTTTCTTATTGTCTCCTTTATTTCTATTACTTTTATGAAAACCTGGATCACCGTTACTCCCATATCTGTCATTACCCACTTTTGTTTCCGAGATCACTGCAACCATCGTGGATGTTCCGGTGTGTATCGTTATTTCCGTTCTCAGCGTAACTTTCTAGAGTGCAGACCGTAGTAACCAAAAGCAAAAGTTATTATTTGTTAACTGTTGTTAGTCAAAAATATTCCTGAGTTAGTGAAAACAAAAAGTGACCTTCTATAAAATCAACACAAAATGTACTTATTTGTGTTTAGAACAAGTATCAGTTCCGATCGCTGATGTGGTTATTGGTATCTATTCGAGTTTTAACGGTAAAGAATGTTTTAGCGTTTAAATGAAGATTCTAGAACTTATCATTAATTTTAACATTTGGAGTTGTTGATGGCTACTTATGAGTGTGAATATCAAATTGTGTGATAGACGGGATGTTTGCGTGTGAAAATCAATCAGTGTGACTAGATACAATATTTACGCATGTATATAAATCCGTATGAACAGACAGATTATTTACGTGTGCATATCAAATTGTGTGAGTAGATAAGTTTTTACGTGTGATTTTCAATAAACAGATTGTTTGGTTATTGCTAAAGATAAAAATATAAAATAAACAACAAATAAGTATTGTATATGATATGCGAAACATTTGCACAATATTAGAAATGTCTGGAGAAATAACAATTAAAGATATATAAATGCAGCTCCCCAGTGGCTTAGCGATATGTCTGCCGACTTACAACGCTTAAAACCGGGTTCCGAGACCTGTGTTGGGGAGAGCACAGATAGCACATTGTGTAGCTTTGTGCTTAATTTAAAACAAAAACTATATACAGGGGTGCCTGGTTATTTTCTAATTTTGTTAACTTTATTCTATACTTATGTTGATCATCAAAATTCCAAGACTTATAAAAAATAAAACATTTTTTTTCCCTTACACAGAAATGTTATTTACGTAATATATTGCCCCACAGTGGCTCAGCGGTATGTCTGCGGACTTACACGCTAAAATTCGGGTTTCGATACCCGTGGTGGGCAGAGCACAGATAGCCCATTGTGTAGCTTTGTGCTTAATTCAAAACAACAACAACAACAACGTAATATATTAGTTCGGTAATCAGTTTTAAACATTTGAAATCAGATGTTTCTGTGATATAAGAATGCTATTATCTTCAGTATGTATACCAAAACGTTCTTTATTCAAATAGATTACAATACAAATTACTGAGCATTTTTGGTTGGTTATTAAAATAACAGCAGGTGATGACCAATCATTGTGGTTTTATTTACGATCTCGAGCTGTAACGTTCGTACACTGAAACTATGTAGGCTTCTTGTATTTTATCCCCGTATACTGATGAAATATTTTTGTTCAATATTTAACACGTTGTTATAAATATAGTTTCAAAAATGCTGTTAAACATAATTGGTAAGCAGTGATTTTAAACAACACTGGTTGATTGAAAACGCATCAAAGAAGTTAGGTAGATCATTGTTACAAGTTGTTTTTTTCCCAAGTACTCAAAATTATAAATATATCAAATCCCGTTTTGTGAAGAACAGATTTGAATCAATTGCGTTAAACAAAACAGAGAACTACATCAAGCAATGCATGACTTCAACCGATGTTTGTTCAGCTCCAAACACAAAAATCGTTGTACAGCCGTGTGGAAAGGTCTTATTATGTCAACATCATACGTTTGTCATGTATTTCAAAATATTGATCCGTTAAGTTTTCTCTTTGCTTCATCGCAGCTGTATGCGGAGTTATCACTAAATCCAGTTTATTATAATTCATTATAAATGTTTATATGGGTTCGAATTCCGGTCGCACCAAACATGCTTGCCCTTTCAGCCGTACGTTAATATGTGACGGTGAATCCCACTATTCGTTAATAAAAGAGTAGTCTAAGAGTTGGCATTGGGTAGTGATGACTAGCTGCCTTCCATCTTGTCTTATACCGCTAAATTAGGGACGGCTAGCGCAAATAGCCTTCGTGTAGCTTTACGCGAAAATTAAATATACAAAGAACTGTAAGTATATTTTTATATATATCGGCACAGTTTATATATTTAATATTAAGCAACATAAGTTTTCTTTATTGGTTAATGAATGAATTAAAACAAATTGCCATCATAATGTAGAAATTATTCCAAAAATATACATGCATATAATATAGCTAAAATATATCACCAATCTTGTGTAAAACTTTGGATCTCTCTGTAAACATACTTCCTCCTTAAGTAGTTGACCGATTCAAACTCAACTTTTCAGCACAAATGTTAACTAAATCCATATTAAATTTTCCCAGATGTCAAAAACCATAAACATATTTTATAAATTATTAGTTTCTATATTGTTACTACAGGAACTGACGTAAATAGTTATATTTGAACACAATTTTCACCAAAACAAAATATATAATAATAAAATGTGCAGTTAGAAAGTATAAAATAAGTATATTTCTTCTGTTTAAATTTCTCGCTCTTTTATATCGCTCAAAAATTTTGTAGATATAAATGAGGGAAAAGGTCTCATAGATTAATTCACTCTAATCTTGTGATAATTTATATTCAGCACACATACTCATTTGTGTAGTTTACAGTATTTAAAGAAACACAATTTTGTAGTTTAACTGTTTTGCGAGTAAGATCGCAAAAACTAACCGAAGCAAACTCTTGATTCGGTATCGAAATGTGTTTCTGGTGGATGAGGAACAGACAGAAAAAATATTTCTTTTAGGTTGAAATTACACTTTATTTGCTTTTCAATACAAAGTTTTTCATTTCAAAATTCACTTTATAGTATTTAATTTGAAATATATATTTTTTCGTACACTACTTAATTTGCAAATTGTTAATTAAATGAAGGTAAGATTTCAAAACATCTTTTCTTTCAGTGAGAATCAAGATCCTCAGAATTGATAAAGAAAAAAGTACTTTTCAGGTTTCATACAAATTGAATTAAAACCACAAAATGTGTCAATGTTGTAATAAGTAAGATATTTAATTACCTTTAATGATTTTAATGGATTGGAGAAGTTTATATCTCAAAAACAAAATGAATTTTATCATATATGTTTGCTTGTTTCTAACTAAGCACAAAGCTCCACAATGGGACATCTGGTCTCAGCCCACCACAATAGAAACCCAGATTCGAGAGCTGTGAATTCACAGACATACCGGTGTTTTGTATTATTTGTGAAATAGTTTTCATTATACATTACACTTATATATATATATATATATATATTGGTGAAAATAATTAACTAAAATAATAAGGTTTGGTTTGGATAGTTTTGAGTTTCGCGCAAAACTACTCGAGGATTATCTGCGCTTGAAGTCCCTAAATTAGGAGTGTGAGACTACAGGGAAGACAGCTAGTCATCACCACCCACCGCCAATTCTTGGGCTACTCTTTTACCAACGATTATTGGGATGACCCTCACATTATAACGCTTCAATGGTTAAAAGGGAAAACATGTTTGATGGGACGGGGATTAGAACCCAAAAATCATCGGAAGGATTGCGTTAAAAACAACAAATCCAAATCACTGACTAATTATACAATTTATTTTAACTTAAGAAAACAAGCCAAAACAAAAATAAATTAAACGTATTTTGATTAATTTGCTTTTAAGTTAAAATTATTTATTTATTCATTATATATCATAAACCAATTCCCTTAAGTAATATATTCCTATTTATTTAGAACTAATTGAATAGTAGAAGTTACAATATTTCATTTTTACCGTTTTATTAAACGTGAGAATTACTTATGCTGCACAAATACAATAGTTCTCTCTCTTCTCTCAACGACTTTTCGATGATTTTAGGGACTTAAAACGCTAACAACCAGGATTAGGTTATACACGGTTGATGAATTGCAATAACCCACTGTGTAGCTTTGCACTAAAAAGAACACGTGTACTAACACCTTTATGATTCTCATTGCATACTTAACATATTGTTTAATGTGTATTAATTTTGAGTTCTTATACATTACGCATACCCACAACAAGTACCATATTCCGGTTTCCACTGGTGTAATACCGCTGACTTACCTTTCTGCCACGTGGGGGTAAATGTCGGTCAGTCAATAAGTTTCTGTCAAAATATTATGAACTGCCTCATCATTTTACCTCTTTTTAATTTTGTTTTACTGAATTGGTTTCTTTGCTATTTTTTAATTTCACATAGAGCTACACGAGAGCTATCTGCGCTACTCATCCCTAATTTATCAATGTATGGAAGCTAGTCACCACTACCCACCGCCAATTCTTAGGCTACTTTTGAACAAACGAATAGTGGGATTGAGAGTAACATTATAACGCCCCATGGTTGAAAAAGCGAGAATAATTTGGCGTGACGGAAATTCAAACCCGTAATTTTCAGATCACGTGTCGAGCATCTTAACCAGCTGGTCATACCATGCAATTAACATTAGTGTGTGTGTGTTTTTCTTATAGCAGAGCCGGCCCGTCATGGTCAAGCGTGTTAAGGCGTGCGACTCGTAATCTGAAAGTCACGGGTTTGCATCCCCGTCGCGCCAAACATGCTCGCCCTTTCAGCCGTAGGGAAGTTATAATGTGACGGTCAATCCCACTATTCGTTGGTAAAAGAGTAGCCCAAGAGTTGGCGGTGGGTGGTGATGACTAGCTGCCTTCCCTCTAGTCTTACACTATTAAATTAGGGACGGCTAGCACAGATAGCCCTCGAGTAACTTTGTGCGAAACTAAAAAACAAACAAACAAACTTATAGCAAAGCCACATCGATCTGTCTGCTGAGTCCACCGAGAGGAATTGAAACGCTAATTTCAGCGTTGTCAATCCATAGACTTACCACTGTACCAACTGGAGGCATCAACATAAGTAAACACAGGTTCAAGTTTGTTTCTTCAGATTGCTTGTCGAGCAGCATGGCTGGAAGGTTAAATTATTTACACTTCTTACGAGAAAATTGGAGCTTTGCAGTATTATCATGTTTAAAGTTTGAAATATTCAATGATACTTACCTCAGTTAGCTGTTACGAATTTTCCTCTGTCGTAACCATTTCCTCTACCATTACTATTTCCTCCGCCAAAATGTAGACCGTCGTTCCTATTTGGACTTCTACCCAATCCTCTTCCGTTTCTCAACCCACTATCCACCGCTTTTTAAGCCAAACTTGGGATGAAGTTCCAAACCTAAGTCTCTGATGGCGTCTCTTCTTAACTTTTTTGTTGCCTTTTCCATTTCCATTACGTCTTCCAAAACATGGATAGTTGTCAAAGCCAGTAGGTCAATAACTCCCCTTCCTCTCCCTGTGTTTCTAGGATTACCGTAACCATCGTAAATGTTCCGGATGTTTTTGCTAGTTCCATTTTTAGCGAAACTTCCTGTAGTAAAGACCGTAGTCATCAAAAGAAGAACGAAAATCTGTAATAAAAATTAATATCAAAATTATATCTTTTATAAAACTATTACCATTAAAAACAAACAACCTACTTGCTTGGTCCTTGAGGAAATTGTGTAGAACAAAGTTATTTTACAAAGAAAAACAGACACACAAATTATTACAATATAAATTGGCCTGTCGTATAACATTTTCCCCGTAAAGCTTTATGATTTTATTGTGAAATGTTCTTAGATAGAACAGATTATAGTAAAATAAATGGCATTATTCTTCTTTCGTCGAAATCGTTTGGCCTAATTTATATTAATAATTGTAATTGAAATTACAAATGTTGATTAACTTGATGAATCTAGTCAACATTAGTGTTATCATACTGGTGTTGTGACAGATACCACTCGAGAAGCTTGGTGGGAAATTCAACATAATTCCTCCTGTTTGTTGTTTTACATGATGAGAACATTTATCACAGTACTGTTTTACTGGGAATTATTTTATACTAAATTTCAATAGCTTTCAAAAAATATTGTTATCAAACGTATATTTCGCTAACAATATCCCATAATGAGATCAGGTCTCGTATCATAAGATTTAATTTCAGTCAAATTATCTCACATTATTCTAGGTAGAGGGCTGTCACTTCTGATATTGAAATTACATCGTGCAACAAATACAGCTTTTCCTCTGTGATGAGTTGTGTTGCAGTTTGGCATATAATTAACTTATAGAATAAACTGTAGAACGCTTACCACTGTCTTCATGTTCGTTGGGCTACCATAAAGTAAAAGACGTTTATATCAGCTGTAAGTTAGTTGACTATGTAAAAAGAATTCTTCAAGTTTTTATATAGTATTTATATAGTGGAGTGATATGATGTAATCACACTAAAGGCTCCACAACTAATTAACAAACAGCTAATACACAAACTGCTACTTATTAGTTTTTAATTAATAACAAAAGACGTAGCCAATATTTTGATTTTTTTCATATCCATTTCAAACGAAGATAGATCAAAGCTATAAAATGTCAGAGAAAATTTGTTAATTTTTTATTTCATACTGATGTACACTAAATATTGGACTTCATTCCAACTAATCAAGATGATGTTTCAACTTTTAATAAATTCTTTTTCGCTTCACATCACTTTCACATTTAATTTGATTAGACTTTTTATCAATACATGTTAACAAATCCCATCAAATAAGAAATGAATAAGATTACAACCATATTATTCAAAACAGAGCTTTACGTATCTTTGTTTCTTCTCAAAACATGGTCAATAGCTTATTTATAGTAACAACATGGAATATAGACTAACAGATACTTGTCATTAACCCTCTGAAATCGGCAGAGCTCTTTAAAACATCATCATCTGTGCTAAATACTTAATATAACGTCTCCTGATACTAAATTCAATCAAAGTTTTTCACGTTATATTTCATTAATTTCTTGAGAGATTGCCTCAGAATTTGGTGTAGGAAGTAAAATTCCAATAAATATAATCACACGATAGTTTGGGTTACCAGGGTCTGAAAGACAGAAAATAGGAAAACGTTAAACTATTACTCCTGTTAACTCTCCAGTCGGATCGTCACCTTGCCGTGGTGAGAATGCATGCGCGTAATACTGAGAACGATGTCGTCGAAAAGCTTGCGTTTCTGGTTGGATCATCCATGATGGCGAGATCGAGGGTGAGGTTCCTGACAAAAAACGACCCAATCCCAAGACCCCAACCTGGACTCCTCAACGGCAGGAAGGACGGACAAGGGCTGCAGCAGCTCTACAATTCTAATCGTCTTGGTTTCTTTGTCATTGAACTCGACTTGTTGCGCTTCTTAAAGACCGTGTGTCTGCTGGTGTGCAAAGTCATTCACACGTTATATCAACTCACGTACAGACGTCTTCCAAGTTTTCCAAAGTTTCCATGAAACAACTCCAGCTACTACTGAAACCTCTCCTTCCCCTGAACTGACCTGCCCTTACTGCCAGAATACCTGTGTAGCAAGGATTGCTTTTATTAGCCATCTCGGGACCCCTGTATGAAATTGGAGAGCCATCATCCTCCACCTCGAAGGATCGCCACGACTCGTATTTATAATTCTCAGAATGTCCTACACCAGGTTGTCTTGGCTGTAAGACTAACTGACGTATGTCTTAATCTACGTTTCTTATATAGTAGTACAATATATGTTCTGGGATAAAATGTATCTAGACATTCTTTACTGGTACAGAATTCAACTGTTTCTGTACTGCGGTATCTAAGTGTAACATAACAACATATAAGATGACTGGACTTTAATTTCTATACTGGGATCGATAGAGTGTATCAAAGATTGTTTTCTGTGATACAATCTCTCTGAACCTGTTTTATCATGATAAAATTAATTTGTCTTTCAAAATTTTAACACAAAACGCTATGGTTCTATAAACATGACTGTTTCATTCTGAAGACACCGATTAACAAAATAAATTTTAACTCTCATAAGACAAACAAAAACGTTTCGCTAAAAGTCTCACTGACACCATAGTTTTTCAGAAATATTAATGTAGTTATAAATTCCCCTAAACGACTCAGTGCACTATATGGTCTGTAAAGAACATCAACTATTTTTATGGTCAGGTAGAAACATAGTGATAACACTGTCCGCTAGAGGGAAAGTAAGAATGAATTAATGATTGTTTGTTTGTTTGTTTTGAATTTCGCGCAAAGCTACAAAAGGACTATCTGCGTTAACCGTTCCTAATTTTACAGTGTATCACCAAAGGAAAGGCAGCTAGCTAGCCATCACCACCCACCGCCAATTCTTGGGCTACTTTTTTTATTAACAAATAGTGGGACTGGTAGTATAATTATAACGTCCCCACGGCTGAAAGGGAGAGCATGTTTGGTGTTCCAGGGATTCGATTTAACGACACTCGGATTACGAATTAATTATTTAATTTTTTTTTATGGAAATGCATAAAAAATTTTAATATAAACTTTGAGTTTTCTTAATAAAGAAAATAAAAGACAAACAACATGAAGAAAACGTAACTATGTTTATATATATATATAAACTTTGCTTTTTACATTGTCATAACTCAGAAGCTGTACGTCCTCGTCACACCAAACATGTTTGCCCTTTCAACCATGAGAATGTTATAACGTGAGAGCCAATCACACTATTCGTTGGTAAAAAAGTAGCTAACCTTAGAAAACCTGGTATGGCCAGATGGGTTAAGGCGTTCCACTCGTAATCCGAGTATCGCAGGTTCGACTACCCGTCCCACCAAACATTCTCGTCCTTTCAGCCGTGAAGGTGTTTTAATGTTATGGTCAATCCCACAATATGCTAGTAAAAAGGTAGCTTAAGAGTTGGCTGTGGGAGGTGATGGCTAGCTGCCTTCCTCTTAGTTTTACACTGTAAAATTAGGGACGGCTAGCGCAGATAGTCCTCATTTAGCTTTGCCCGAAATTCAAAACAAACCAAAACAGTTGTTGAACATTGTTTTTCTTGGCAACGTTTACCAATGTTTCGCTTATTTGCAATTTTTTGTCAACAAACATGGGCAGAATTGTTTTGTGATATACACTTAATCATGAGTTCAGCATATTTCAGATTATTAATATGTAATGTAAAATATGTGGTTTTAAAATAATTCAATGACAACAAGTCAAAATGTTAATTCATTACCAATGACAGATACCTTCAATAAAATGTAAAATGTATTATATTCTTAAGACTGTCGTAACAAACCAAGCTTAGGACTTCGAACTGCACCTTAAAAGGTCCTGACACTCTAGTTTAGAGGCATTTACAGCGAAAACGTGACTGGTCAATTTTCAAGATATTTACATCTATCTTAACAATGTCCAACAAACATTTACAGCGTAGCTGTATATGGAGTTCTTGGAATGGTTCTTCCCCCCTTTCTCCAACTAATTTGTTTCTCATTTAATCTGTTGTCTGAGTTAGATATCAAATACTTACCTGAATAAAATTATATGTTCTTTAAAGCTAAAAGGCTAGTAAGACTATTCCAAAAGATATTTTACGTTCTGTCTTGACAAATTACAATATTGATATCATATGTCTTACAAGACTACTGATAATATTGATATCATTGGACTAACAAAACTAGTTACTGATATCATGGGTCTAATATGACTAATAACAGTACTGATATCTGTTTGTTTTGTTTTGGAATTTCGCACAAAGCTACTCGAAGGCTATCTGTGCTAGCTGTCCCTAATTTAGCAGTTTAAGACTAGAGGGAAGGCAGCTAGTCATCACCACCCACCGCCAACTCTTAGGCTACTCTTTTACCAACGAAACGTGGGATTGATCGTCACATTATAACGACCCCACGGCTGGGAGGGCGAGCATGTTTAGCGCGACTCGGATGCGAACCCGCGACCCTCAGATTACGAGTGCATGCCTTATCGCGTTCGGCCATGCCGGGTACTGGTATCAAGGGCCTAATATGACTGAGGCAGTACTAAAACAATTGATGCACCATACATTTTATCTGATATCATGAATCTTCCAAACTTTTGTTAGCTAGTACTGTCGCTGTCTGTAACTAATGTTACTTGATATAGAGGTATAGGTAATGCTATATTTCTTCCTTTAGACACCCTTGATAAACTTACATTACTGGGATTGTTTTTGTAAAGTTAGTGTTTATAGACAGTTTCAGTAAACTCTTACGTCACTAGTGGTAGACGTCGTGATTCTGAATGAAGACATCCTGATGAACTTAGCTTGGGTGCCTTTGATAACTTAATGTTACTGGACGTTAAAAAATAATTCTTACTAATTTAGGTTTTGTTTTCTTTCTTTTCAGCTCCCTAGTATGTTGGTTTTAAAGATATAGACAAGCACTCTGTCACTTTGACCTGGAAAATTCCAGCTTCACCTGGTGATAAGGATGTACTGCTTTTGGCGTATTCATTATCTTATACCTCGGTTAATGGTAAAAGTCACGGTAAGGCATTATATTGCTGTAAATATAAAGTATTTAAGTTAGGAGTGATGACACTCTCACTTTACCTCTAAGTTACAGTAACCTACATGAGCAAGTGTTGTCTTGTTTGTTTTTAGTTTTGGGAATTTCGCACAAAGCCACTCGAGGGCTATCTGTGCTAGCCGTCCCTGATTTAGCAGTGTAAGACTAGAGGGAAGGCAGCTGGTCATCACCACCCACCGCCAACTCTTGGGCTACCCTTTTACCAACGAATAGTGGGATTGACCGTCACATTATAACGCCCCCACGGCGAGCATGTTTGGTGCGACCGGGATACGAACCCGCGACCCTCAAATTACGAGTCGCATACCTTAACACGCTTGGCCATGCCGGGCCAGCACGTGTTGTCTTGGCTGTCTTCTTCTTGGTCCCAGCATGGTTAGGTCGTTAGGGTGCTCGACTCATAATCTGAGGGTAAAGGGCTCGAATTCTCGACACACCAAAACATCTCGCCATTTCGAACGTGAGGGCATTATAACGTAACGGTCAATCCCACTATTCGTTGGTAAAAGAGTGGCCCAAGAGTTGGCGATGAGTGTTGATGACTAGCTGACTTTCCTATATTCCTACACTGCTAAATTAGAGACGGCTAGTGTAGATATCCTTCCTGCACCTTTGCACGAAAATTCAAAACAAACAAATAAACAAAGCTGTATTATCTAACCACAGTGGATTTAGATTTATCGAAGCTTTAAAAAAATATACTCTTTTATCGCAATTAATTTATTCCAATGTAATATATAAATAGAAACAAGGGGATTAAAATTATCTTAGACTTTTTTTCCAAAATTTTTCATAAGAACACATTTTATTTCTGATAACTGCACCATGCAAAAAACATATATAGTTTTTAAAACAGAAGATTAAAAATTACGGGCGAAATGGAAATTAGGTAACCCTTAGGTTTGTGTGGTTTAAATGGCTATTTTAAACAATGCACATAAAATAATTCCCTTTTTATTATTTTTAGTATAAATTAGGAT
>VWRL01001784.1:0-20155 GCA_011833715.1 Carcinoscorpius rotundicauda | reverse complement strand
CCAACGTAGATTATTCCGTATTCAGTTTGATATAGTATTAACCGTCTCTCTAGAATACAGTAAAATATATGTAAAATACTCATTACAATTATAAATTACGTACATGATCTTGAAATTAATTTTCTCTCGCTGTTAATCCATACCATCAAATCACATTTGTTTTTTTATCACGCAAATAATTCACGATCATTAAAATTTCAGTAGTTTGGGATCAGTACTTTTATCTTTAACACTCACAAATAACTGTCCATTTATCCTTTTGGTCTTCACAACACTGAAAAGTGTTACCCTAACAGTTACAAACACATTTCACCTTTCCGTCTTCACACCAACAGGTAACGGTACAAACGCAGCTGTTCTTCTTTCTGGCCTCTACACAATCCTGGCATGACTCCTTCTTACAGTCTGGTCTACAACGTGCATCTCCACATTCACAAACGACAGTGACTGTACATTTGTTTTTCTCTTTTTCAGCTTCAGTACAACATTGAGATGTGTCATCCTTACAGTTACAGACGCATTTCATATTTCCTTTTTTACAGCGACAACTAACGACACATGTACAACAGCTGTCGTCTTTCATTTTTTCATCTACATAAAAATTTTAGTAAAACTTTTAATACAATAAAATTACTGTTCAATTTTCTTTTCAATATTACTTGTGTATTATATTTGTTACTCGTGTCTTTCAATAGTCTTAAAACGTACTTATGTTGCGACCGATACTCTATCGTATAATCTGTTTTTGTCATAAATAGACCTTATGCAAATTAAATTACAAAATTAAAGTTACGTCTTAAATAATTACAAAAAACGTGTTAAAATAACACTTTTTATTTCGTACAATTAACACTCGTCTGTTGGATGAAATGCAACATCCAATTTTCAGATTTAAGATAACCGCATCATCCCGAACTGATAAAAATAGCTCAGTTCTGTTAACTGATGTAAAGTATGTTTGTTTAGTTTCATAGATTTTCGAAGCGTGACAAAATGTGGGTGGTTTCTTAAGATAACCATGTATTTGAACGAACTAACTATTCATTTTAGAACCATAAGTAATTTACTTTTTGACAAGCCATTTGTAACTTTCCTTTCTAAAATTATTACGTTACGATAGTAACGAAACCTGTAGAAATAAGTAAATAATATTTGATGGTCCGTGTGTCATAGGCTTTGATCGAGAGTTTGAAGAAATTAGAACTTGGTGTACTTGACGAACCCTAAACTCTAGTAATTTTCGTTCCATGTAATCTAAATAACGGTCTGCAAGTTGTTGTAAAATATCTAGAATCAGCTATACTAAAATCTAGTATTTTACACATTATTACATATTTACTTTCACTTTTACCTGTTTAAATGTTAGAGACATAGAAAGCGCTGGCTCATTACCTTTATTCTCTGATATCGGTCACTCATCAAATTGTACTAGGTACGATATCAAATTGGTTTGGTTATAGATAAATATTTAGCTTTAACTGCGTTAGGTTACATGTACATTAGTTTGTATTTAAACTATGTAAGATACTCCATAAACATCGGTTACTTTATCTTCTGAAGAAATGACTCTGTTATGGTAAGAAGTTAAAACGTTCGACTAGAAATATTTGGGTCACCGATTCGAATATCACTTCCACACAATATCCTTTATTATTTCATCGTTGTGGTGTTTTATGTGTAGGTTAGTCTTACAATTTGTTGATGATGACCAGTTCCCTTCCTTCCAGTATGTCCCTCGTAAATTACAGAAGAACAGTAGAGAAGTCCTCGTGTAGTTTAGCACGAATATCAAATCAAATAAACAAATAAATATCTGTCAGTGATAAAAGAAAGCTTAGTAATTTTAAATTAAATCAATTTCCTATATGGTATGTACGATAACATATTAAAATAACGAGTTTTGTTTATACGCAAAGCTGCATTCAAGTCTAGCTGAACTTACTATCGTAAAGTATCGAACTCCATATTCTCCTATTATCAGAATAAGGTCACTGCCGATCAAACACTTTTATACGGTAATTGAGAATTATATTCTCAAAAATATTTTCCAAAGATACCAAAATCGTTTCCTTTGTAACGAAGTGGTTTCAAGACATTATAAAAATCCAATAGTACCCTTCTGCAAAAGTTATATTGATTAAAGTAAAATGTATGAAAGAAATTAACATTTTAACAGCAATATCTTGAAGTATGTTTGATATATCTAGCTAATTATAGAACAAATTCTTATCAGCCCTTAACTAATAATTTAAAATATATATTTATGGAATTAGATAAAGAACCAATATACTTTTATCGGTATTTTGTGTGATAAGGTACTAACTGATTCTCATACTGAGAAAGATTTGAAAAAATATTTACGTTACACAATTATGTTACCCATTTCATCATAAAATTAATATTCTCTTATTGATCCGTGCCATCACTTTAAGTGTTTCTCACTCAAATAATTCACGAAAATTAAAAGTTCAGTAGTATAGGATTAATCCTTTCTTTCTCAACACTGACAACTAACAGTACATTTATCTTTTCTCTTCTTACCTTCTTCACAACACTGAGAAGTGTTACCATTACAGTTACAAACACATTTCATCTTTCCGTTTTCACACCAACAGGTAACGTTACAAACGCATTTGCTCTTCTTTTTGGCTTCTACACAATCCTGACATGACTCCTTCTTACAGTCTGGACTACAACAGGCATCTTTGCTTTCACAAATAACAGTAATTGTACATTTGTTTTTCCCGTCTTTAGCTTCAGTGCAACATTGAGATGGGTCATCATTACATTTACAGACGCATTTCATCTTTTCATTTTCACAGCAACAAGTAACGACACAGGTACAGCAGTGATTGTCTTTCATTGTTTCACCTATATAAAAATTTATTTCATTAAATCTTCTCATACAATAATAAATTCCTGCTCATTTTTTTTCAAAATTATTTCTTTATCCTTGGTCGTATAACTTACATCTCTTTGTCAAAAATAAAGCTTTCAAAATTTAAGTCTACAAAATTAAGAAAACTTTTTTTTTTCAAAATAACACTTTCTCTTTCGTAGAATTAACATACGTCTGTTGTTGGATTAAGTGAAACATCGAATATTCAGTTTTAAGATAACAGCATAATGATGGACTGATAAATCAGCTCAGTTCTATTAACTGACGTAAAATATATGTGGTCAGTTTTACAAACCGGGAAACGGAAGAAACATGTAGGCGTTTTCTTGATACACATGTATTTACATAAACTAACTATTCATTTTGCAGCTAATTTACTTACCTTGATAAGAGTGCAAAACTTTGTATTTATATCTCTACAACTATCAATCTTATTACAGTTCAGACAAGTGTTTATGGAAATCAGTATGATTATGAGGTAAAAGTGTTTGTATTATTCTCTAAACCTAAATTTTAACAGTGTGCCCCAAGAGTTGACATGAAAATATCTTACCAGATTTTTCCATTTTCAGGGTAATTCTATTCAACAACTACGGTTTGTGAACTGTTTCGTGTGTTACAATAGTAATAATTAGCTTTCTCTTTCTCAAAAACCTCTATTTATTTAGAAAATTCTTGCAACATAATGTGCCGTGTGAAACATTCCAGATAATTCAGCGGTTCGTGTGCAGCTTCTTGAAAAATCTGCTGGGAAACAATCAGTCATCAGATCCATTATCTTATCGTGTTTGGAATAAGTGGTACGTGCCAGTTAATGACCACAGCAACTTGTTATATTTATCTAGCTATTAACCCCGGATACAGATTTACAGGATAGGGCAGTATCATCCTTCGCGACCATGATATTTGGTGTTATTTAGGGGCCAATGACGGTTATTTACATGTTTAAAATTGGCGCGTTGTTTACAAAGTACTCCCGATGAGAGAAAATTTGAACGTGTTTAATCGGATGGGATAACAAAATTGGTATCTCGCATTTCTTGTGACCCTTCGATTTCGGCGAAAACCATACTCTGTCACGTGCTGTCATGTAAATGTCGTGTAAATATTTTGTAAACGACAACATGTCGTGTTGTGTTTAAATTTTCATTTCAATTATTTATATTTCCATATTTACATTACTGTTGCAAAGTTTAAACAATAAAATACGTTGTTCTTTATTGAAAATAACATTTCGAACTTTCTAGAATTAGTTAGATCAAATATATGACTATAAATGGAAATGTTTGGCGGCCTAGCGTCCAGACGTAGAGTCTCGTGCAAAAACATGCATGCGCATATTACTCTGTCGAAGTGCCGATGAATGTTGGAGAAAAGAGGCCTACAAATATATAAACAGACGAAGATGCAAGAAAGAAGTTAGAAAGGAGTCAGACATTAGTTTTATTCGAAAGAAAAAGAGTCAGTCATTAGTTTATATTTAATTCAAGAAGTAGTGTCTTTGTTCGAGAAGTTTTCAACGCTCCCTGTGTGGTTATTCAACTTAACTTTGTGACTAGAGCTAGATCTACAGAAACTGTGATTTTGTTTCAACAATCTTTGCGATTTATTTGAATTTCTGGTTGTGCTGAGTGTCGACACGTACGGGACTGTTTGAGAGAAACCGAGGCAAATTGGAAAACAAGGGACATTCATCGTAAAAAGAACGTCATCAAAATTATTGAACTGTGAATTTTTTCTGGACTTTCATTTTTGATCATTATATTAGATACAGGCCAGTACCATTTTGTGTTGTAATTGATTTTGAATGTTAAAAGTGAATGTATGTTATTGTTAATATATAATTTGCGTTATATCTGTCATATATATATTTAGTTTATTATAATAAATTATACAAGCTGTTATCTGTGTTTTTATGTTGCGTTCATAAACCATAAAACATACAAAGAAAACGTAACAGAAAATTGGGGGCTTGTCCGGGATTGATCAAACAATTTAATTATATTAGATTTATATTCTATACAGATAGACAGCTTGTATATTCAAAATGGCATTCCAACTTTAATATTTTATAAATAAATTTAATGAGAATCCCTCTTTTGAATTGATCAATGAATTAAAAAAATCTGAATTTCTTGATGTTGGAAAACATTTCAATTTAGTAGTGAAGCAAGCAATGAAGAAAGCAGATATCAAACAAATTCTTGTTGAACATTTGATTTTGAATTAAAAAGAATGGAAATGGAAATGAAATTTCCTTTAGAAATTGAAAGCAAACATCTTGAAGCAGAAGAAGAAAACAAACGCCTTGATGTCGAAATACAAATAGAATGCATTAAAGCTGATAAGGAAATCAATTTGAGAAAGGCACAGACAGAAGAAAAAGTTGTCCAAATGCGGTTGGATAATTTTTATGCTTCCAAACAAATTCGTTTTGTGCCTCCATTCAATGAAAAGGCTGTAGATAAATATTTTCAACCAATTTGAAAAATTGGCCCTTAGGCTCAAATGGCCTACCGAATATTAGACAGTATTACTTCAAAGTGTTCTCAACGGTAAAGCTCAGAAAGTATTTTCTGTTGCGTTCATAAAACATAAAAAAAACGTAACACGTGCCTGTCCAGGTTCCCAGTCACCAAAGAATTTACATTTTATTACACCATGTCGGTGTTTAAGTACATATTTTTTCTTGCCCGTAATCGATTTATGTTTGCACGAGTTCCTAGGGTATACTATAGAATCCTCTATAAGGTTCGGTACAAGTTGTTACACCACCGCCCTGAAACGGACCACAAGCTTCTCGAGCCGAGACTTTTAAAATCATTATTGTCCCGACGTCACGCCAGAGAAAGCTTACTATGTAAATTTTTAACAACAAACAAAACATAAATAGTTTAAATCCAGTAACATGTTTTTCTTTAAATCAATAAGATATCAAAACACAAACAAGTAATAAACGTGAAATATGTGTGTTAATTTTATAATTTTTCTGTTTTAAAAATAACTTCTAAATCATGACAATGTTCACTCTTTTTTCATTTCATCTGCGTGAAATGTTTTTATAACATTATTGATACTTTCAAACGTAATACTAAGATTTTTCTGATTTTTTTTTACACTTTTTGAAATTTCCTCAAATTTGAAAGTTAGTTGGGCTGCGTAACTATTAAATTAAAAAAAACTAATATTTGACCACAAGGTATTAAAATGTTTATAAACTATGAGATATTTATTCCTGTAACATTACTCAACATTTGTTTTTTCTTCTTAAACACAAAATTACATTATGGTGTATTTACGGTTTTCTCATCACAAGTATCCAAACCCAAGGTTTATTGCCTTAACACGGAAAAGTTATCGTTCGATATCAAAAGTAGAGAAATATTTTTGTATATATTACACTTTACCGAAAGAGAATGTATTAACATTTGCATTCATTCAAGCGCAGATAGCTCTTGGGCAGCTTTGCGCAAAATTAAAAAATAAACAAACTTTTCACTCGTCAAAGTTAAAATTCCGGGTGTCTTTCCATCACTCACGGTGTAGTTAAAAAGAGAAGAAATATGTAATTTATTTTTTGTATTTCAAAACTGTGTCACTGGCTGAATTCCAACATTGAATGTTCGCACAAGATCGTGAAAATTATCGCTTTAAAAATGTATCAAAATGTTGGGAATACTTTAACAATGGCAGAACGTTATTACTGAATGAAGATCGACCAAAATACTCAAACAATTCCATCAATGATGAAACACTGATGTGTCTAATTCGTGAATTATGAAGTCACACTAACTTGTTTCATTTATTGAGTTACTTTACTTCTTGAAACACACAAGTAAAATATAATTGTTTGTAGTCTATTCTAAATATATAAATGTGTTCCTATTTGTTTAACAAATTATATCAAAATCCAAGTCACTTAAAAAAGTTGATTTCTATTTCACTTTTATATTTCAAGACCAGCTGGCTTCCATCTAGTCATACACTACTAAATTAGGGACGGCTGGCGCATGTAACCTTTGTGTCCATAGCTCGAAGTTAAAAACAAACACATAAACAATTTAACCGTAAAAACGGCTCGTTTGGGTTCAGATAATTTTAAACGTAAGGCTCCTTTACGTAAACAATTTTCTCAACCCAAACGAGCCTTTTTACATCTATATTTTTCTCTACAAGTGGGTTTACTCGATATCACCAATTCAACAATTTCGCGAAATTATTATTCCACGTTTAAAAACCATTTTGTTTAAGGATCAGTCTGTTAAAAAATAACAGCACAGAAACACAAAATTTCAAATTTGTTTTGAATACCAGATGCTAAATAAAATCCTGTTATTTTTGAAATTATTTCTAAAGTTTAATGAGTAACTATAACTATAGTTTAACAATTGCCTTTTAATTATTCAGATTAACGTTAAAGTATTTTTACATTAAATGATGACACAGAAAAATATATAAAGATTTCACGCCCTTGTTTATTTGTCTTATACTATGACGAAGCAAATTTTCTTTATCTGCAATCTTTAGTACTTGACTCTATCAATTCAACAACGACTTTGCAAATCTGAAACATATTTCAAACATTAAATAATATTTTTAGGATATGAGCTAGTGAATGTTATTTGTCTCGGATTTGACAAGTAAGGTGAAATAAATAAAACTAAACTAAAAACTTCGTGACAGTCATCAAATGAGGCAGCATTAAACATAGTTTTCGTATGCCCAGATTAAATAAAAGGAATCAAAATAAAAACAGTGTTAACAAAACTTCTAATATTCAATTTTTCCATTACATTAAACAAAGAAACAAACATGGTATATACACACTGCTGGCCAAAATTTTAAGGCCAATAAACATAAAGAAAAATATGCATTTTGCGTTGTTAAACTCAACTACTTATTTGAGTGGAGCTTCGAAAGATGAAAATAAGAATAGAGAAAATAAAAATAAAAAACGTTTTCAACATTTAATAGGAAAATGTAAACACTATGAAATTAGTTTAAATATTAGCTAGTCAAAAGTTTAAAACCATACTGAAACGAAGCGTTAATCGGTAAACATGTAACCAAATCTATCTATTTTTTTGAAGCATTGGCGTTGTCAACATCATTCACTGTCATGTCATATGTTACATTGAGTAAAAACATAGGAAAGGCTAAAACGCTGACAGACTGTGAACGTGGCAAAATTGTCGAGCTGCAAGAGCAAGGTTTCTCTTTCTCTAAAAGTGCCACCGCTTGTGAGATTCGTTGCAGTAGAAATGCTGTTGTAAATTTCTTATAACACTTTGAGTTATAGAAAATTTCGAAAAGTCGGCCCAAGGATATTTAGCCGGAGTTGAGCAGGAATATTCAATGGATTGCCCGGCAAGTTACCAGGCGAAAGTCTAACCAGATTAAGACCCTTACGCACGTAGACTGCAGCTCAAGAACAACAAGACGGCATCTACGAGAGAAAAGTTTAAAAAACGTAAACGTTTTCAAAAACCACGCCTACTTGCACAACACAAAACGGTTTGGTTAAACTTTGCTGAGAAGCATCAAACATGAGACGTAGAAAAGTGGACGAAGGTTTAGTTCTCTGATGAGAAAATATTCAACCTCGACAGTCCACATGGCTTTCAATGTAACTGGCACGATAAGGAGGTTCCATCATGATCTTGGGTGTTTTCTCCTTTCATGGAACAATGGAGCTTCAGGCTATACAGAAGTGTCGAACAGCAGCTGGCTGCATGGGCATGTTGGAGAGAACATCCTTATTGACTGAAGGCCGTCACTTTAATGAGAATGATTGGATCTTTTAGCACGACAAAGCTGCAATCAACAATGACCGCAGGACAAAGGACTTTCACATGGCGAATAACGTGATTCTTTTGGACCGTCCAGGGTGTTCGCCCGAATTGAACACCTCTGAAAATATTTAGGGAGAGATGGCATTAGAAGTCTATAGAAATAGATATCAATTCCAAACATTGCATGATCTTCGTACAGCCATCTTGGAATAAAATTCCAGCCAGCCTTCTGCAAACCCTTATTGAGACCTCTTCTTCAGCATTTCCTACCCTGTTTAGGAGTTACTTTTGGTACGGTCGTAAACTTTTGAACAGCAAGAATTTAGGTTATTTTCATAATGTTAACATTTCCCTATTAAATGCTAAAAATTTTTTTTTTCATTGTCCCTTTTCTTATTTTAATATTTCGAAGCTCCACTGAAATATGTGATAGAGTCTGACAACACAAATCCATATATTTTTTTTATGTTCAGGACATTAAGATTTTGGCCAGCAGTGAATATCATTCTAAAAATACACTGATTCACACAGACTTTCAAACTTAAAATTAAAAGATGTGGAAAAGCATCATTCTTAATTGCAATCTAATATTCACCTGTAATTAAATCAATATTTTATATTAAAAATAAAATCCAGTTATTTTTGAAATTATCTCTAAAGTTTAATGAGTAACTTAAGATTTAATAAAGACTCATATAACTACAAACTTCAAAGTGAACAGAAACCTTATCAATACTTCTCACCCAGTTGAATGGTGTTTAGAAAATTCACAATAAATTAAAAGTTTTCTGTAACTGATATTCATCTCAATACATTTCAATAATTCACACCCAACTCATAAGTTATTTTCTCAACTGAATGCTTGTTAATGGTTTAAAACAAAGAGAATTGTTTGAACAATTAAATTGTAACATAGAATGCAAATCAATGAGACACATCTCTGGAAAGGGGCATAGTGAGAAATGGCCATTGAGGAGGGTTAGTTTGAATTTTGACGCAAGCACCGCAGGTGTGAAGCCATGCTAGGGAAGTCGTGTGGCATGTCCTCCCAGTTAAAGTTTTTAAGAAAACCTTGAATTATGCATTCTGAGACAACCTTTCTAGCAAATTTCAGAATGACACACTGAGGTGTTTGTCTTATTTTTTAGTCATAAATAAATATATATTGGCCTATATATATAAAAAATGTAATATATAATTAAAAGTTATCAGGCCCAGCAAAGTAGGCTTACACTCCTGTTATCAACATATAAAATATATTTTAATTCAGGAGAGTGAAAATATGTGTATAATCTGTACTCAAGTATCGTGAACAGTGTATGTTCAGATTTCCTGGGTTTCAAAAATAAACTTCACAAATAAACAGTGGGTTGCACCATGGCACTTACCTTGTGCCTTTTATAATGAATCGTTCACTATAGATGCCGCCAGTAGTACTGTGATTTGTTATGTTGTCAAACAGAAGTTGCGATAAACTGTCATTCACTATATTTTTAAAACAAAGTTTGTTGGTGTTTGTGATTTGTCCTTCCTATAACATATTATTTAGAATGTTAGTTGAATTATGAAAGGCTGTTAGCTAACCATTTAGTACTCTTTAAGTAATCAGGATTCTTGTGGACGTAACAGCTACTATAAATAAAGAAACACTTAATGCTTTGGTATTTTATGACGAAAGTGTATTTTATAATCTGTAAATGTAACGCTTTACTAGCTGGGAGCTATTTTATTTGTTGAAACAATCTAGTGAAATATAATTGTTTCTAGTCTATTTCTACAAATATTTGTGTGCTTTTTAAGATATTATATAATTTAATATCCAAGTCGTTCCTTGACGTGTTATTATTTCCAAACATTAACTTTATATCTATTTATATTTTATAATGAAATTTGAAATTATATTTTTTTTACTTATTTCTATTTTAAGCTTTCTTAATTTCAAGTTACTTTTCCGAAATTATTTTTCAACATCTCATAACCAATTTGTTTAAGGATCAGCATGTAAAACAATAACAGCTTCGGACTATTGAATAAAAATAAATTGTTCAAAATTGTTGCGAATATCTAGTCACGACATTCTGGACTTTCACAAATTTACTGAACTATGATATTTTATATTCAGACAACATCGTCATATTTCTATACCGATATTTATTTTCATTTATTTTAACGGTACCAACCATCTCAAGTGCTATAAATGTACCATAAGTTCATCCTATACGATTAAAGTTATCATATTTGTCCAGTAAATGGTGAGTCAGCTAAATGTATGAAGATTTAATATCACATCTTGTTTCTTTATCTCTAACTATGACGAAGCAGATTTTCGCTATCTGTAATCTTTAGTACTCGACTCTATCAATTGAACAATGACTTTGCAAACCGAAAATATATTTCAGACATTAAAAATATTTTTAGGATTTAAACTAATCAGAAATTTATGGCTATCGTCTCGGATTTAAACAGAAAGGTGAAATAAACAACAGTAAACCAAAATATTGATGAAAGTCAAAATATAAGGCTGAATTAGTCATAGTTTTCGTGTGTTCAAACTAAATCTGAGATATCGTGGTTGGTAACTTCTAATGTAAAAAAATGTGCTACAAATTTCATGGACAAAGTACAAAGGTGACAGTAAAAACTATTCTTCCAGCATACAATAGTCCAAGAATAGAAAAGTACATTAATACCATGGCCTTTAAGCCATCAGCTCTACATTATTTTCCATCGATTGCCATTACCGGAAAATTCTAAAAGACTACAGAGAATATTTAGCGTTTAAACCAATTCATAAAATGTTAAAATTTTTCTCTATGCAAGATGTTCTATTGATCAGTTTTATGATATAAAGTTCCATAATGAGAAAAACAAAAAGATGAAACTTCAAGTAAAACTTGAAGAATTTACATTTACAAGAAAAACAAGAAATAAAAATATATCACAAAAGTTTTATGATTTTATGCAATGGCCCAATTGAAGAGTCATTACCCTACTGCTGGTAACATGTATATATGTGTTCATATACGCCCAACATAACAGACAATAAAGGAATCAAAGTAAGAACTGTATTTATGAAACTTCTGATATTCAACTTTTCATTACGTCAAAAAAATGCCATACAGAAAAATGCACTGATTGACTAAAACTTTAAAAACTTAAGATTAAAAGATGTGAAAAAGCACTATTCTTAATTACAATATAAAATTTACCTGTAATCAAATCAATATAAGCACATTAAAAATAAAATCCAATAATTTATTATTGTCTCCAATACAAATAAAGTGAGTAAAATTACAACAATAAATCTCAAATACAACAATAACAAGTCAATATCGTATAGTTTAAACATTACCTTATAATAATTTAGATAAAATATATATTATTTCTCTTAAATGACGACTCAGTAAAATATATGAAGATTTAACATCATACTATGCCTTTGTTTTTTTGTCTCTAACTATCACTGGGCAAATTTTTGCTATCTGCAATCTTTAGTACTTCACCCTATCAGCTCAACAATTACTTCGCAAACCTAGATTTCAAACATTAAATAATATCTTTAGGATTTAGTTGAAAATTTATGGTTCTTGTATCAAATATAACTAGTGAGGTGAAATAAATGAAACTAAACCAAAAATTCCAAGATTTTGTGGTTTGTGACATTTTATGGATACAGGTGCAGTACAGAGGTGACAGTAAAAACCTACTGTTCAATCATACAACAGTAGTCACAAAGATAGGATGGTGAGTTGTTAACCCTGGTCTCGAATCCATTAGTTCAACATGAAGGATTTTTACAAAAATGAAAAACAAAGAAATCATTAAAGTATCCTGGACGAAATATAAGGCCTCATGCATCACGTGATTACTGTGACAACACTCAATCAGAAGATTCGTGGTTCAAGAACGACCTTTATAGCTGTAAATGAAGTACAACAAGGAAGACGAAATCCCACAATTATTCAAAAAATATATTTGTTGGTGTTGCTGATTTGTCTACTTTCTAATCAGTTAGCTCAAAATTTAGGATGACAGTTAAGTTATGAACGGCTATATGAAGTTAGATCTTTTGTATTAAAATAACACGTGTGTAATTGGAACTATTGAATAATATAAACTTTCAATGATTATTCTTATTGTTATTTTAAAGTAACACAGTCCTTAATATTATTTGAACAGTTTCGGATTAAAGACGATTTCAAGCAACACTTTAGTCTTTTATGATTATATTTCATGTCCTCATTTCAATGTTACCACTTAGTATTGTGTCAGAAAAATATGGTAATTTCAGTTTAAAATATGTACAATTCTTGAAAACTGCGTCTACGAAACAATACGAGAGATTTTGTGTGAGAGTTACTTTTTGTTACTTTTGATGTGTCTATAGGTTGGCCACACATATTATTAATAAATAAGTAATATTTCATTCAGACAAAAGAAAAATGACGAGTAGGCATACCTGCAGAATACAATGGACTGTACTTTCTGACTAATATTTAACTAAGACATGATAAACTGGGAAAACAAAGTTCATCTTTCTTTTTAACATTAACTCATGACTTTCATTTCGATGATTGAAGTAGTCAATTATCAAACTATACAACAATATTACAGTGTCATTATGATTTGGTTATAGCTCTAATATTTATTTTTAAATATACCAGAGCTACTATGAGTTAAATTATAATTACAAAAACAATATTATATAAAATGTTAGAATAACTTCAGTTTCTCTTTTATTCCAATAAAAACATAAACATTTCCACCACTATCTACTTTAAATTTAAAGTGGTAATTGGGTAACTTTGAACGGATCACAAGTTTTTTGTACTCATTTTTTGTTATAAAATACGAACGCCACAAAAAATAAAGCTTTCATTAAATCCAAGAATCAAGCCTTATGTGATTAGTGAGGCAAAATTAAATAGGAAAATTCACGGTTCATTTTCATGAAACGTTTTACAGTTCTTGGTGAGCTATAAATATCACGATCAAATTCAATTATTCTGTCAAGCATTAATATGATGGTTTTGCTGATTTCTCTTCCCTTTTATCAGTTATCAGAAATATAGGATAGAAAAAAAATTACGAATGGTTATATGTAGTTAGGCCTTTCTTAGCGTTTCGTGAACATCAAATTAAAATGAACATATCTTAAATTAGAACTTAACAAATATCAAACTATACGGTAAACCTTTGTAATCAAGGTTGTTTTGTTGTTTTGAATTAAGCACAAAGCTACACAATGGTCTATCTGTGCTCTGCTTACCAGGGGTATCGAAACCCGGTTTTTAGCGTTTTCAGCAGACATACAGATGAGCCACTGTAAAACTTTTTACAATCAAAAACTTCAGGTAAAACGTAAGAAAGTCCATTTAGTGTAATGAAAGTAGTCTTCTCACACTAAATAAGTGTGGATGTAATCATAAGAAATATAATCGAGACATAACGATTAGCAAATGGTGTTACATTTATTTCTAATATACTTTATTTATTTCCAAAAAAAGAGACTTTAAAGTTCAGATTAAAGACGGTTTTTAGCTGAGCTCTAGGAATTTTAGGATTTTGTTATGTTTATAAGGCTTTTAAATATTTTGAATTTTCAACCAATATTTAATTTTTTAAGTTACATTGTGTCTCAGTAGGAAACTTCAAACTAAATTTCATCTTTAGACTTACGTTTTTTAGCACTTGGAGTAGTGCTATATACAGTTAAAGACTTGAATATATAGTAGACCTAAATAATATTGACGTGCAGATACGTTATGTTGTGAAATAGTAGGCCCACTTTCTGAGTATTCTTGAGTTACTTGAATCAACGTTTCAATATTACGTCTCTTTTGGAGATGTAGAATGTAGAACAGATTAGTAGATCAGTCGGTTGAATTCAGAATTAATGTTTCTATTAAGTTTGCATTAAGTTCAAATTCCGTAACATGTTGTATTGGCCTAAAACTAAGAAACATTATCCAGACTATAACTCTAACCTAAAGTCATCTTTACGAAATGATGTTTCTCGAGAACGTAAGCAACTGCTAATATATTAAGGTAATTATAGAAAATTAAATATTATTGTATCTCATTATTACAGTTTAGTTTAAAATTTATAAGTGTGAAGTCAAAAAATTACAACTTGTTAATAATCATCGTTTCATGTAATGTAAATAACTGTCTACAAGTTACTGTAAAATATCTTGATTCAGCTCTAATAACTTGTAATTAAGAAATTATGAAATACATTTAATATCGTTGTTTCCGCTTTTAAAGTTAAAAACCAGGATATTTGAACATTGCAGTTTATGTCTTAAAATATCTTTTCAGTTATAAACTAAAATGGTTTGTCTTGAAAATCGACTTCTTGGTATATACAATGCGATATGTTATTGGTTTCGTTTAGCTATTGTGTTCAGCTTCAAACATCTTGGGGCTAGTAAAAGTTGTATTGTTAGTGTAAGTACAGTATTAATGTTACAGGTACATCAGTTTATTTTTAATATATGTAAAGATATCTATCTGACACTAACCAGTTTATTGGTAAGAAAAGTTGAACAGTTAACCTTCTCCTGATGACAGTTACAATGTGAGAGCGGATAAGCTAGTGGATAAAAGCAGAATTACGAACATAATATAACAAGTACCACAAACGTTTCCGATATTTGAGAATGACTAGCTGTCTTCTATCAAAATTTTGGCTGTTAAATTAGAAATGGCTGACGCAGACAGCGCTAATGAACATTTGCGCGAGATTCAAAACAAATTAAAAGACAAACGATTATAAATATTTTATAGATTATAGATATTTTACACCTAATTTCAGATTCCTTTGTGATGATCAGAAATAATTGTTATACAAAGAAACCGTGGGGCTTGTTTAAGGACCCGAATCTACACCCTATCCTATCTGAACTTAGTAACGTTAGAAAATAACACCACATTCTGATGTTATAAGATGAAGAATACTACTGACCAAAAAAATGTGTGTACAAGAATTTCATGCAGTGTATTTTATTAAAAGAAGTTTACCAAGTGGTATTCTCAAAATACACTTGAGTTTTTTATATTGATTACTCGTTCACATATCTGATTGTGGCAGTCTCTTGATGGTACAAAGATAAAATTGAGACAAAACATTATAAAAGCAATTAATATTTTGACTTCACTATGTTTGATGCATCTAGCTAGCTAGTTTTGTAAATAATTATCAATAATCAATCAAACATTTAAATTTATATTATCACATTTATCGACTCGAAAGGACAACCAATATACATTTATTCCTATTCAGTTTGATATAGTACTAACCGTCTCTCTAGAATACAGTAAAATATATGTAAAATACATATCATATTGTCACACATTCAAGTTACGTATATCATCATCAAATTAATTTACTTTTGCTGTTAATCCATGCCATCAATTTACGAATTTCAGTCAAACAATTCACGATAATTAAAATTTCAGTTGTATGGGATCAGTCCTTTCATCTTTAACACTCACAAGAGACAGTACATTTATCCTTTCCGTCTTTACAACACTCGCAGTTACAAACACTTTTCATCTATCCGTTTTCACACCAACAGATAAGAGTACAAACGCAGCTGTTCTTCTTTCTGACTTTTGCACAATCCTGGCATGACTCCTTCTTACAGTCTGGACTAGAAGTGCATCTCCGTTTTCAGTTACAGACGCATTTCATTTTTCCATTTTACCAGCGACAAGTAACGACACATGCATAACAATTGTCGTCTTTCTTTGACTCACCTGCACGAAAATAAACTTCAGTTATATTTTACATGCAATATGAAAGTTCTCCACTTGAATTTTTTTCAAAATCACAGATATATTTGTTACTCATGTTTTTGAATAGTCTTAAAACTCGTTGGTTTGGTTTTTGGAATTTCGCACAAAGTTCCTCGAGGGCTATTTGTGCTAGCCGTCTTTAATTTCGCAGTGTAAGACTAGAGGGAAGGCTACTCTTTTACCAACGAAAAGTGGGATTGATGGTCATAATATAAAGCCGTCACGTCTGGAAGGGTGAGCATGTTTGGGCGACTCGGGCGCGAACCCGCGATCTTCAGATCATAAAGCGCACGCCTTAACACGCTAGGCCATGCCAACATGCATAAAACTCCTAAATCGCATAATCTACTCCTTATTCTTGTAAAAATACACTTTTTTAAAGGTTAAATATAGTAAATAAAAGTATTCCTTAAATAATTAGGGAAAAATGTTTTTAATATTAATGGATTGCTATGTGTAGTTAACTGACAAATTTCTATTTATCCCTTTAGGTAAAAATGTAGTTTAAATTAATTTTAATTTTTGAATGTTATTTCCTTTCAATGATTTTTCCAGGCCTAATGTTAATACAGGCTAGTTTTTTATCACCTAACAAAGGGTGCTATGCCGACAGTGGACATAGTTTATTTTCAAAATAAATAATGAAGAAAAACGTCGAGGAACAATCGCTAGTTAATTTTTATTATTTGAGCTTTGTTATTTGTAGAATATTAAAAATAATATTGACGACAGTAAATTCTCATAGCATTAGAACTACATCACGTTATATACTTTTGTTACTTTGCTTACTAAAGTAATTACATTACAACAATAACAAAAGCAAGATGAAAATCTAAAAAAATAAGTAATTAAATAGCTATTGATGTTTTGTTTTTTCGTGAGATACGATCGATAGTTTAAAGTAGAAGTACTGCTTTCCCACCCAGAGTGAAGCCTGCAACGAATCTAAATTTTTTAATGTGTTGATAATCTTCGTTGTATATAATGTAAATAACGGTCTACAAGTTGTTGTAAAATATCTTGATTCAGCTCTAATAACAACTGCTATTTAACACTTTATTAAATACATGAAATTCTATTGTTACCAGTTTTAATGTTAGAAAACCAGTGACTTGTAGATTACACCTTGTTAAAATATTTTTACTTTTTCTTATTTTTGGACAGAATGTGTTATTTACCAATTGCTTATATCTAAATTAAATGTGAATTATCTATTTTTTTCAAAAGAGAACACAACAGCATCAAGGGCTATTTAGAAGCTTTGAAGTGTGATGAGTATGGATGTTATCGGATACTTTAAAATGATGGCATTGCTGACAGGTCTCCAAGGAGGCTTTACCAAATTTTCCTGTTATCTTTCACGTTAGGACAGCACGGACACCGCAGCGCACTACAACAGAAAACACCAGCTAGAACGGGCCGAGTTCTCTGTTGGAAGGCACTCTGTCAAGTGTGAGCCACTAGTGGACCTCCAGAAGGTGTTGTTCCCCTCAATGCACATAAAATTGGGTTTTATGAAGCAATTTGTCACAGTTCTTGATAAGGAGTCTGCAGACTTCAAGTACCTTCGAGACTTCTTATCTATGCTGTTTGAGGTCAAAGCTTGTGTCTTCATTGGACCACAAATAAAGAAGATCCTGGAGTTCACCGAATTACTCAAAAATATCAGTAGAATGGGATAAAAAGCTTAAGGCAGTGGTTCTGGGATTCTTAAGCAATCACAAGGAAGAAAATTATGTAGAACTGGTTGAGGTTCTGGAAAAGATCTTCGTTAAAATGGGTAGCAGGATGGCCCTGAAAGTCCATATCCGTGACGTTCATCTTGATAAGCTCAAGGAGAACATGGGAGCATACTCAGAGGAGCAAGACGAGCGCTTTCACCAAGATATACTGGATTTTGAACGCCACCACCAAGGAGTGTATAATGTAATCATTAAAGAAAGAAAGTTAAAAGTGTGTACCCACAGCATACCTTTTCTACCCAACTTCTCATCAGTGTTCTAATATTGTTATTATGAGTTCAATGCAACCTGTATACAAGTACACCAGAACTGACCGTCGAAAGGATTTAACTCCATATTCTGATATTATCCAAATAAGGTTATTGGTGATTTGATGAAACCTTTATAGAAAAATTTCGTATCATCTTTATTTCATTAATACTTAGAATATTCTATAGTTACTTATATCGATTCTTCAGTCACGAAGAGCTGTTTTTTTAAAGATCAGACAAAATACAAATCTGATAGTTCTCAAAGAATATGTATTAAACTACAACGTATACATCAAAGTAACTAACATGTTAACATTAAGATTTTCAATATATTTGATTTATCTAGCTAGTTATATAAATAATCGTTAAACCATTAATTATTGTATATATTTTTAAAGTTTTATTTTTATCAAATTATAAAGAGAACCAATACACTTTTATCGCTATCCAATGAGATAAACTACTAACCGTCTCTCATACAACAAAATATTTGAAAAATAGATAGGTTAACGTCACAAATTTAAGTTACGTATGTCATCATAAAACTAATATCCTCTTATTGATCCGTACCATCACTTTACGTGTTTCTAACTCAAACAATTCACGAACATTGAAATTTCAGTAGTGTAGGATTAATAATTCTTTTCTCAACACTGACAACTAACAGTACATTTATCTTTTCTCCTCTCACCTTTTTCACAACACTGAGAAGTGTTACCATTACAGTTACAAACACATTTCATCTTTCCGTTTTCACAGCAACAGGAAACGTTACAAAAGCAGCTGTTTTTCTTTCTGGCTTCGACGCAATCCTGATATGACTCCTTCTTACAGTCTGGACTACAACGTGTATCTCTGCATTCACAAACAACAGTAACTGTACATTTGTTTTCGCCGTCTTTAGCTTCTGTACAACATTGAAATGTTTCACCATTGCAGTTACAGACGCATTTCATCTTTCCATTTTCACAGGGACATATGACGACACATGTACAACAGCTGTCGTCTTTCATTGTTTCACTTATTTAAAAATAAAATGAATGAGATTATACTTTCCGTACAATAATAAAAATTTTGACAAGATTTTTTTGAAACCAGTTTATCTTTTAGTGCAATAACCTTTAAGCTGTCACTGTTCTTTAATTGTAAACTCGAACTTTCTTCTTGTCCAGGCAGACATTTTAAAAAGTACGTGTTTTAAGTGAAAAATACGACTTAACTAAACAGAGAAAACATTACAGTTCTGTTCGCTGAAGTAATATACGTGTAGTCAATTGCATAAAATTTCGTATTCGGAACAAAAATAATGTTAGTAATTTCATAACATAGATCCATGCCTTGAAATGAACTATATATGGTGAAATAGAAGTGATTTAATGTCTTTGAAACAGGAACAAAACTTCTGCACTTCTATTCTACACAATCAGTCTTGTAATATTTCACACATGTGTTTAGGGAAAATACTAGTGTTATTACTATCCAACACCAAATTTTAACCTTTTCTTACATGAGTAGTGACTTGATTGTGGACGAAGAAATAACTTACCACTCTTTTCCATCTTCTGGATAATTCCATACAACTAACAACTACGTTTCTATTAAACTGTTACGTGTGTCACAGTAGTAACAATTAGCTTTCTTTTCTCAACAACCTCTGTTTATTGAGAACAT
>VWRL01001783.1:0-20117 GCA_011833715.1 Carcinoscorpius rotundicauda | reverse complement strand
AAAAACCCTCATTTTCAGAGCTGAAAATTGGCCTCGGCTTATTAACCGGAAAATACGGTACATAAAAATGAAGTTGTATAAAATGAAGCTGTATAAAAAAGTGAATTTTCAAAATTATAAAATACATTTCAGTAATTAAACAGAAAGAACTGAATCACGTATAACCTAAAGGTGGTAATACATGATACTGCAGCAAACATGAACAATGTACATCAACTTTGGTTGAGGCAAGCATTTCAAAGTTGAATCAGCTTTAATGCAACGTGAACAAATTTGGTCCCATACTGGAGAAGTAATGTCAAATATAATTTTCAAAATTACTGTTGAATTTACATAAAATATGGAAAGCTTTAAGTAGAATATGGAAGTCAGTTGTATGCAGTAAATATGTTCAAAAATACTTGTACTTGTGACGTGTGGATTGGATGCTGTAGGTGACTCAGAAAAGTTGGATAGAAAATAAAACTACATCTTACAGTTTGCACATTACACATGCAAAACCTCTAGTAACTTTCAGACTCAAACCTAATGTTTTTCAGCATCCCACTATATTGTACTTTATAATTACCCTCTTCTAAGATAATATGTCAGTAAACCAGAAATGTAAGGTAAAATTAACATCTGATAACTTTCACATCAAACACAACACGATGTTGATTGGCACTCTGGAAAGCACATGTGGACCACATCCTCACAAACTTGGAATAATGAGCAAAAGTAGACTCTTAGAGACATTACAGAACATTGCATCTCATTATTAACCTAAACATCACCTGAGAAGGACAAAACATCGTTCTCTGCTTATCAATAAAAGTGTTAATACCCACAGCAGCTATTCTGAGATACATTTTTATTTCAATTGGGTTCCTCGTCATCAAGAACTATGGAACATTCTGAGAGATACAACTTGAAAGTTATTCATACAAATCATATCTGCAGCTTTGAAGGTGTACTTCTAAAACTACTTTCAGTAAAATCTCTAGTACATGTTTGAAACATATACTGAATCAATATATCTAGTAAAATCTCTAGTGCATGTTTGAAACATATACTGAATCAATACATCTAGTAAAATCTCTAGTGCATGCTTGAAACATATACTGAATCAATATATCTAGTAAAATCTCTAGTGCATGTTTGAAACATATACTGAATCAATATATCTAGTAAAATCTCTAGTGCATGTTTGAAACATATACTGAATCAATATATCTAGTAAAATCTCTAGTGCATGCTTGAAACATATACTGAATCAATACATCTAGTAAAATCTCTAGTACATGTTTGAAACATATAACAAAACAATATTTTCAGCAAAATGTCTAGAACACCTTTGAAACAAATACTAAAAACAATACTTTTATTAAGATGTCTAGTGCATATTAGAAACATATTTTGAAACAATAGAGTAAAATGTGTGGTACATATTTAAAACATATACTAAAAATTTTCACTAAAATGTCTAGTGCATGTTTGAAACATATATTTAAACAATACTTATGATAAAATGGCTTCTGCATGTTTGAAACATATACTGAAACAATACTTTTAGTAAAATGTCTAGTGCAACTTTGAAACATATATTGAAATAATACTTTCAGTAAAATGTATAGTGTATGTTTGAAACATATATTGACACAATATTTTCAGTAAAATGTCATGCATGTTTGAAACATACTGAAACACTACTTTCAGTAAAATGTCTAGTATAGCTTTGAAACATGTTAAAACAATACTTTCAATGAAATGGAATATTGAAACAATAGCTTTCAGTAAAATGCCTCATGCAATTTCGTTTGCTGTAACTTCAAATTATTTATATGCAAAATGTTAGAGTTAATGTTATAAAATACACTTAGAAAGATAATTTCCTGACTTTTCCTTTGAAATACATGTAAAATTGGGAAGACTTATATCATTTACAAATTCATTATGTCTTAATTAAATATTTATCAAAAAAGTAGTGGAAGTCTATACATACCATATCAGCAGATTACTATATAATACAAAGTTTGAAATGTTTACAATGTCTACACCATTCTTATAGTTACAGGGATTAAACACCAAAAACTGGAAAATAAATGAAACCAATAAGCCAAACATCAATGCAAAAATTTCATACTGAATAGCACGTATTTGTATCTCTGTTACTCAGATCATTGCTTATTTAAAGGAGTAGAAATTTATAAATAAAATTTTAAATCCATCTACTGTCCATGAAGTCTCTACAGTGATGGCATTTCTTTCAACACTCTTCTAGCTGTGTTAGACATGATGGCATACAATTCTATCTGTAGAAAATAACATAAATAAAACTATCTGTGCAAAGACAAATCACAGATAACAGTTTTAAGAGAGTATCTGAAATGGAATAACCGTTTAGTGTATTTTAAATAAAACACAAATGTTGAAAATTCGTGTTTTATACGTCTTCACTGTGTTTGAAGCAATTTACATACATTTGTACTTTTACGACTTGCATTCTTCATAACATCTTAATCTTTCAAACCACATAAGAATCACAAAAACTACAATATTTTGGTATTCTTTAATGAGTAGAAGAAATATTTCAAGATAGTTTTACCTCAACAAACTGGTTTGAATCCTCTTCCTTAGCTACCCACCCTCCAGCAGAACCTTTTGTTGCAAGTGAGTTTAGTGCAATTGCAAAAGGCCCAAAGTTTGGTCCTTTAGAAGAGGTAACTCTGACCTGATCAGGTGTTATTCTACCATTCTCTAATCCCATTTTATCTTGACATACTATTCAGAGAGTGGTAAAGAATCATTACTGTATTTTGTAAAAGTAAACACAAGAAATACAAACAGAAGCAACATAATAATATTTGTTAATCTTTAAATATTTCTGTGTAACGAGTTTATTACATTGGGTTTCAGTACTTCATAAAGCCATAGCTTTGTAGACTTTTTAATGATAGAAAAAAAAGGAAAATTTCTGTTAAATAATTGTTTTTCATTTCAAAATTAAAGTAAGCAATATAAACATATCTGTACTAAAATTGACCTAATAATTAATAAACACAAGTTTCTAAACCAACAAGGTTAAGAAAAACAGCATTAAGAAACAAAATACAATTTAACTACAAAACATACAAACATAAATCGTTTGTTTCAATTACATAACAGCACCAATATTATTATGCTAGTTACTCAGTGTACAAAAAACTGTATTGTATATTAACTTTGTGTTAACGAGCAAGAAAGACTCAAAAAGCTACTTTGATGGTAATAAGCACAAAATCTGGAAAATAACTATCACAAACTACCAGCAATAAAGATTAGATACAGTTACTTCTGTGTTAGCTAGCCACCAACAAAGACCAGATACAGCTATTTCTGTATTATATAACCAGTAACAAAGATTGGATACAGCTATTTCTGTATTAGACAACTAGCAACAAAGACTGGATACAGCTATTTCTGTATTAGACAACTAGCAACAAAGACTGGATACAGCTATTTCTGTATTAGACAACTAGCAACAAAGACTGGATACAGCTATTTCTGTATTAGATAACTAGCAACAAAGACTGGATACAGCTATTTCTGTATTAGATAACTAGCAACAAAATGGATGTAGCTATTTCTGTATTAGATAACTAGCAACAAAATTGATAGCTATTTCTGTATTATAACTAGCAACAAAGACTGGATACAGCTATTTCTGTATTAGACAACTAGCAACAAAGACTGGATACAGCTATTTCTGTATTAGACAACTAGCAACAAAACTGGATACAGCTATTTCTGTATTAGACAACTAGCAACAAAGACTGGATACAGCTATTTCTGTATTAGACAACTAGCAACAAAGACTGGATACAGCTATTTCTGTATTAGACAACTAGCAACAAAGACTGGATACAGCTATTTCTGTATTAGACAACTAGCAAAAGACTGGATACAGCTATTTCTGTATTAGATAACTAGCAACAAAGACTGGATACAGCTATTTCTGTATTAGATAACTAGCAACAAAGACTGGATACAGCTATTTCTGTATTAGATAACTAGCAACAAAGACTGGATACAGCTATTTCTGTATTAGATAACTAGCAACAAAGACTGGATACAGCTATTTCTGTATTAGATAACTAGCAACAAAGACTGGATACAGCTATTTCTGTATTAGATAACTAGCAACAAATACTGGATACAGCTATTTCTGTATTAGACAACTAGCAACAAAGACTGGATACAGCTATTTCTGTATTAGACAACTAGCAACAAAGACTGGATACAGCTATTTCTGTATTAGATAACTAGCAACAAAGACTGGATACAGCTATTTCTGTATTAGATAACTAGCAAAAACTGGATACAGCTATTTCTGTATTAGATAACTAGCAACAAAGACTGGATACAGCTATTTCTGTATTAGATAACTAGCAACAAAGACTGGATACAGCTGTTTCTGTGTTGTATAACTAGCAACAAAGACTGTACACAGGTATTTCTGTGTTAGATAACTAGCAACAAATACTGGATACAGCTATTTCTGTATTAGACAACTAGCAACAAAGACTGGATACAGCTATTTCTGTATTAGATAACTAGCAACAAAGACTGGATACAGCTATTTCTGTATTAGACAACTAGCAACAAAGACTGGATACAGCTATTTCTGTATTAGATAACTAGCAACAAAGACTGGATACAGCTATTTCTGTATTAGATAACTAGCAACAAAGACTGGATACAGCTATTTCTGTATTAGACAACTAGCAACAAAGACTGGATACAGCTATTTCTGTATTAGACAACTAGCAACAAAGACTGGATACAGCTATTTCTGTATTAGATAACTAGCAACAAAGACTGGATACAGCTATTTCTGTATTAGACAACTAGCAACAAAGATGGATAGCTATTTCTGTATTAGATAACTAGCAACAAAGAGTGGATACAGCTATTTCTGTATTAGATAACTAGCAACAAAGACTGGATACAGCTATTTCTGCATTAGACAACTAGCAACAAAATTGGATGTAGCTATTTCTGTATTAGATAACTAGCAACAAAGACTGGATACAGCTATTTCTGTATTAGATAACTAGCAACAAAGACTGGATACAGCTATTTCTGTATTAGACAACTAGCAACAAAATGGATGTAGCTATTTCTGTATTAGATAACTAGCAACAAAGACTGGATACAGCTATTTCTGTATTAGACAACTAGCAACAAAGACTGGATACAGCTATTTCTGTATTAGACAACTAGCAACAAAGACTGGATACAGCTATTTTTGTGTTAGACAAACAGCAACAAATCAGTAATGATGAGTAAACCCACTTGTAGAAACAAACGGCTGGTTTGAGTTGAGAAAATTTTTATGTGGAGGAGCAAACAAAAACTGGATACAGGTATTTCTGTGTTATATAACCACCAACAAAGATTAAATACAGCTATTTCTCTGTTACATAACCAACAACAAAGACTGGATACAGCTATTTCTGTATTAGATAACTAGCAACAAGGACTGGATACAGCTATTTTTGTGTTAGATAAACAGGGACAAAGACTGGATACAGCTGTTTCTGTGTTAGAAAAAAAAGGGACAAAGACTGGATACAGCTGTTTTTGTGTTAGATAAACAGGGACAAAGATTGGATACAGCTGTTTCTGTGTTGTATAACTAGCAACAAAGACTGTATACAGGTATTTCTGTGTTAGATAAACAGGGACAAAGATTGGATACAGCTGTTTCTGTGTTGTATAACTAGCAACAAAGACTGTACACAGGTATTTCTGTGTTAGATAACTAGCAACAAATACTGGATACAGCTATTTCTGTATTAGACAACTAGCAACAAATACTGGATGTAGCTATTTGTATTATATAACTTGCAACAAAGACTGGATACAGCTATTTCTGTATTAGATAACTAGCAACAAAGATTGGATACAGCTATTTCTGTATTAGATAACTAGCAACAAAGATTGGATGTAGCTAATTTTGGATTATATAACCAGCAACAAAGATTGGATACAGCTATTTCTGTATTAGATAACCAGCAACAAAGATTGGATACAGCTATTTCTGTATTAGATAACCAGCAACAAAGATTGGATACAGCTATTTCTGTATTAGATAACCAGCAACAAAGATTAGATACAGCTATTTCTGTATTAGATAACTAGCAACAAAGATTGGATGTAGCTAATTTTGGATTATATAACTAGCAACAAAGACTGGATACAGCTATTTCTGTATTAGATAACTAGCAACAAAGACTGGATACAGCTATTTCTGTATTAGATAACCAGCAACAAAGATTGGATACAGCTATTTCTGTATTAGATAACTAGCAACAAAGATTGGATGTAGCTAATTTTGGATTATATACCAGCAACAAAGATTGGATACAGCTATTTCTGTATTAGATAACCAGCAACAAAGATTGGATACAGCTATTTCTGTATTAGATAACCAGCAACAAAGATTGGATACAGCTATTTCTGTATTAGATAACCAGCAACAAAGATTGGATACAGCTATTTCTGTATTAGATAACTAGCAACAAGATTGGATGTAGCTAATTTTGGATTATATAACCAGCAACAAAGATTGGATACAGCTATTTCTGTATTAGATAACCAGCAACAAAGATTGGATACAGCTATTTCTGTATTAGATAACCAGCAACAAAGATTGGATACAGCTATTTCTGTATTAGATAACTAGCAACAAAGATTGGATGTAGCTAATTTTGGATTATATAACTAGCAACAAAGACTGGATACAGCTATTTCTGTATTAGATAACTAGCAACAAAGACTGGATACAGCTATTTCTGTATTAGATAACTAGCAACAAAGATTGGATGTAGCTAATTTTGGATTATATAACCAGCAACAAAGATTGGATACAGCTATTTCTGTATTAGATAACCAGCAACAAAGATTGGATACAGCTATTTCTGTATTAGATAACCAGCAACAAAGATTGGATACAGCTATTTCTGTATTAGATAACCAGCAACAAAGATTGGATACAGCTATTTCTGTATTAGATAACTAGCAACAAAGATTGGATGTAGCTAATTTTGGATTATATAACTAGCAACAAAGACTGGATACAGCTATTTCTGTATTAGACAACTAGCAACAAAGACTGGATACAGCTATTTTTGTGTTAGACAAACAGCAACAAATCAGTAATGATGAGTAAACCCACTTGTAGAAACAAACGGCTGGTTTGAGTTGAGAAAATTTTTATGTGGAGGAGCAAACAAAAACTGGATACAGGTATTTCTGTGTTATATAACCACCAACAAAGATTAAATACAGCTATTTCTCTGTTACATAACCAACAACAAAGACTGGATACAGCTATTTCTGTATTAGATAACTAGCAACAAAGACTGGATACAGCTATTTCTGTATTAGATAACTAGCAACAAATACTGGATACAGCTATTTCTGTATTAGACAACTAGCAACAAAGACTGGATACAGCTATTTCTGTATTAGATAACTAGCAACAAAGACTGGATGTAGCTAATTTTGGATTAGATAACTAGCAACAAAGACTGGATACAGCTATTTCTGTATTAGATAACCAGCAACAAAGATTAAATACAGCTATTTCTCTGTTACATAACCAACAACAAAGACTGGATACAGCTATTTCTGTATTAGATAACTAGCAACAAGGACTGGATACAGCTATTTTTGTGTTAGATAAACAGGGACAAAGACTGGATACAGCTGTTTCTGTGTTGTATAACTAGCAACAAAGACTGTACATAGCTATTTCTGTGTTAGAAAAAAAAGGGACAAAGACTGGATACAGCTGTTTTTGTGTTAGATAAACAGGGACAAAGATTGGATACAGCTGTTTCTGTGTTGTATAACTAGCAACAAAGACTGTATACAGGTATTTCTGTGTTAGATAAAAAAGGGACAAAGACTGGATACAGCTGTTTCTGTGTTGTATAACTAGCAACAAACTGTATACAGGTATTTCTGTGTTAGATAAACAGGGACAAAGACTGGATACAGCTATTTCTGTATTAGATAACTAGCAACAAAAATTGGATGTAGCTATTTCTGTATTAGATAACTAGCAACAAAAATTGGATGTAGCTATTTCTGTATTATATAACTAGCAACAAAGACTGGATACAGCTATTTCTGTATTAGATAACTAGCAACAAAGACTGGATACAGCTATTTCTGTATTAGACAACTAGCAACAAAGACTGGATACAGCTATTTCTGTATTAGATAACTAGCAACAAAGACTGGATACAGCTATTTCTGTATTAGACAACTAGCAACAAAGATTGGATGTAGCTATTTCTGTATTAGATAACTAGCAACAAAGACTGGATACAGCTATTTCTGTATTATAACTAGCAACAAAGACTGGATACAGCTATTTCTGTATTAGATAACTAGCAACAAAGACTGGATGTAGCTAATTTTGGATTATATAACCAGCAACAAAGATTGGATACAGCTATTTCTGTATTAGATAACCAGCAACAAAGATTGGATACAGCTATTTCTGTATTAGATAACCAGCAACAAAGATTGGATACAGCTATTTCTGTATTAGATAACCAGCAACAAAGATTGGATACAGCTATTTCTGTATTAGATAACTAGCAACAAAGATTGGATGTAGCTAATTTTGGATTATATAACTAGCAACAAAGACTGTATACAGGTATTTCTGTGTTAGATAAACAGGGACAAAGACTGGATACAGCTATTTCTGTATTAGACAACTAGCAACAAAAATTGGATGTAGCTATTTCTGTATTATATAACTAGCAACAAAGACTGGATACAGCTATTTCTGTATTAGATAACTAGCAACAAAGACTGGATACAGCTATTTCTGTATTAGACAACTAGCAACAAAGACTGGATACAGCTATTTCTGTATTAGACAACTAGCAACAAAGACTGGATACAGCTATTTCTGTATTAGATAACTAGCAACAAAGACTGGATACAGCTATTTCTGTATTAGACAACTAGCAACAAAGATTGGATGTAGCTATTTCTGTATTAGATAACTAGCAACAAAGACTGGATACAGCTATTTCTGTATTATATAACTAGCAACAAAGACTGGATACAGCTATTTCTGTATTGATTATAACTAGCAACAAAGACTGGATACAGCTATTTCTGTATTAGATCTAGCAACAAAGATTGGATGTAGCTAATTTTGGATTATATAACCAGCAACAAAGATTGGATACAGCTATTTCTGTATTAGATAACCAGCAACAAAGATTGGATACAGCTATTTCTGTATTAGATAACCAGCAACAAAGATTGGATACAGCTATTTCTGTATTAGATAACTAGCAACAAAGATTGGATGTAGCTAATTTTGGATTATATAACCAGCAACAAAGATTGGATACAGCTATTTCTGTATTAGATAACCAGCAACAAAGATTGGATACAGCTATTTCTGTATTAGATAACTAGCAACAAAGATTGGATGTAGCTAATTTTGGATTATATAACTAGCAACAAAGACTGGATACAGCTATTTCTGTATTAGATAACTAGCAACAAAGACTGGATACAGCTATTTCTGTATTAGATAACTAGCAACAAAGATTGGATGTAGCTAATTTTGGATTATTAACTAGCAACAAAGACTGGATACAGCTATTTCTGTATTAGATAACTAGCAACAAAGATTGGATGCAGCTAATTTTGGATTATATAACCAGCAACAAAGATTGGATACAGCTATTTCTGTATTAGATAACCAGCAACAAAGATTGGATACAGCTATTTCTGTATTAGATAACCAGCAACAAAGATTGGATACAGCTATTTCTGTATTAGATAACCAGCAACAAAGATTAGATACAGCTATTTCTGTATTAGATAACTAGCAACAAAGATTGGATGTAGCTAATTTTGGATTATATAACTAGCAACAAAGACTGGATACAGCTATTTCTGTATTAGATAACTAGCAACAAAGACTGGATACAGCTATTTCTGTATTAGATAACCAGCAACAAAGATTGGATACAGCTATTTCTGTATTAGATAACTAGCAACAAAGATTGGATGTAGCTAATTTTGGATTATATAACCAGCAACAAAGATTGGATACAGCTATTTCTGTATTAGATAACCAGCAACAAAGATTGGATACAGCTATTTCTGTATTAGATAACCAGCAACAAAGATTGGATACAGCTATTTCTGTATTAGATAACCAGCAACAAAGATTGGATACAGCTATTTCTGTATAGATAACCAGCAACAAAGATTGGATACAGCTATTTCTGTATTAGATAACCAGCAACAAAGATTGGATACAGCTATTTCTGTATTAGATAACCAGCAACAAAGATTGGATACAGCTATTTCTGTATTAGACAACAGCAACAAATCAGTGATGATGAGTAAACCCACTTGTAGAAACAAATGGCTGGTTTGAGTTGAGAAAATTTTTATGTGGAGGAGCAAACAAAAACTGGATACAGGTATTTCTGTGTTATAACCACCAACAAAGATTAGATACAGCTATTTCTCTGTTACATAACCAACAACAAAGACTGGATACAGCTATTTCTGTATTAGATAACTAGCAACAAAAATTGGATGTAGCTATTTCAGTATTAGATAACTAGCAACAAACACTGGATACAGCTATTTCTGTATTATATAACTAGCAACAAAGACTGGATACAGCTATTTCTGTATTAGATAACTAGCAACAAAGATTGGATGTAGCTAATTTTGGATTAGATAACTAGCAACAAAGACTGGATACAGCTATTTCTGTATTAGATAACCAGCAACAAAGATTGGATACAGCTATTTCTGTATTAGATAACCAGCAACAAAGATTGGATACAGCTATTTCTGTATTAGATAACCAGCAACAAAGATTGGATACAGCTATTTCTGTATTAGATAACTAGCAACAAGGACTGGATACAGCTATTTCTCTGTTGTATAACTAGCAACAAAGACTGTACATAGCTATTTCTGTGTTAGAAAAAAAAGGGACAAAGACTGGATACAGCTGTTTTTGTGTTAGATAAACAGGGACAAAGATTGGATACAGCTGTTTCTGTGTTGTATAACTAGCAACAAAGACTGGATACAGCTGTTTTTGTGTTAGATAAACAGGGACAAAGATTGGATACAGCTGTTTCTGTGTTGTATAACTAGCAACAAAGACTGTATACAGGTATTTCTGTGTTAGATAACTAGCAACAAATACTGGATACAGCTATTTCTGTATTAGATAACTAGCAACAAAGACTGGATACAGCTATTTCTGTATTAGATAACTAGCAACAAATACTGGATACAGCTATTTCTGTATTAGATAACTAGCAACAAAGACTGGATACAGCTATTTCTGTATTAGATAACTAGCAACAAAGACTGGATACAGCTATTTCTGTATTAGACAACTAGCAACAAAGACTGGATACAGCTATTTCTGTATTAGATAACTAGCAACAAAGACTGGATACAGCTATTTCTGTATTAGACAACTAGCAACAAAGATTGGATGTAGCTATTTCTGTATTAGATAACTAGCAACAAAGACTGGATACAGCTATTTCTGTATTACATAACTAGCAACAAAGACTGGATACAGCTATTTCTGTATTAGATAACTAGCAACAAAGACTGGATGTAGCTAATTTTGGATTATATAACCAGCAACAAAGATTGGATACAGCTATTTCTGTATTAGATAACCAGCAACAAAGATTGGATACAGCTATTTCTGTATTAGATAACCAGCAACAAAGATTGGATACAGCTATTTCTGTATTAGATAACCAGCAACAAAGATTGGATACAGCTATTTCTGTATTAGATAACTAGCAACAAAGATTGGATGTAGCTAATTTGGATTATATAACTAGCAACAAAGACTGTATACAGGTATTTCTGTGTTAGATAAACAGGGACAAAGACTGGATACAGCTATTTCTGTATTAGACAACTAGCAACAAAAATTGGATGTAGCTATTTCTGTATTATATAACTAGCAACAAAGACTGGATACAGCTATTTCTGTATTAGATAACTAGCAACAAGACTGGATACAGCTATTTCTGTATTAGACAACTAGCAACAAAGACTGGATACAGCTATTTCTGTATTAGACAACTAGCAACAAAGACTGGATACAGCTATTTCTGTATTAGATAACTAGCAACAAAGACTGGATACAGCTATTTCTGTATTAGACAACTAGCAACAAAGATTGGATGTAGCTATTTCTGTATTAGATAACTAGCAAAAGACTGGATACAGCTATTTCTGTATTATATAACTAGCAACAAAGACTGGATACAGCTATTTCTGTATTATATAACTAGCAACAAACTGGATACAGCTATTTCTGTATTAGATAACTAGCAACAAAGATTGGATGTAGCTAATTTTGGATTATATAACCAGCAACAAAGATTGGATACAGCTATTTCTGTATTAGATAACCAGCAACAAAGATTGGATACAGCTATTTCTGTATTAGATAACCAGCAACAAAGATTGGATACAGCTATTTCTGTATTAGATAACTAGCAACAAAGATTGGATGTAGCTAATTTTGGATTATATAACCAGCAACAAAGATTGGATACAGCTATTTCTGTATTAGATAACCAGCAACAAAGATTGGATACAGCTATTTCTGTATTAGATAACTAGCAACAAAGATTGGATGTAGCTAATTTTGGATTATATAACTAGCAACAAAGACTGGATACAGCTATTTCTGTATTAGATAACTAGCAACAAAGACTGGATACAGCTATTTCTGTATTAGATAACTAGCAACAAAGATTGGATGTAGCTAATTTTGGATTATATAACTAGCAACAAAGACTGGATACAGCTATTTCTGTATTAGATAACTAGCAACAAAGATTGGATGCAGCTAATTTTGGATTATAACCAGCAACAAAGATTGGATACAGCTATTTCTGTATTAGATAACCAGCAACAAAGATTGGATACAGCTATTTCTGTATTAGATAACCAGCAACAAGATTGGATACAGCTATTTCTGTATTAGATAACCAGCAACAAAGATTAGATACAGCTATTTCTGTATTAGATAACTAGCAACAAAGATTGGATGTAGCTAATTTTGGATTATAAACTAGCAACAAAGACTGGATACAGCTATTTCTGTATTAGATAACTAGCAACAAAGACTGGATACAGCTATTTCTGTATTAGATAACCAGCAACAAAGATTGGATACAGCTATTTCTGTATTAGATAACTAGCAACAAAGATTGGATGTAGCTAATTTTGGATTATATAACCAGCAACAAAGATTGGATACAGCTATTTCTGTATTAGATAACCAGCAACAAAGATTGGATACAGCTATTTCTGTATTAGATAACCAGCAACAAAGATTGGATACAGCTATTTCTGTATTAGATAACCAGCAACAAAGATTGGATACAGCTATTTCTGTATTAGATAACTAGCAACAAAGATTGGATGTAGCTAATTTTGGATTATATAACCAGCAACAAAGATTGGATACAGCTATTTCTGTATTAGATAACCAGCAACAAAGATTGGATACAGCTATTTCTGTATTAGATAACCAGCAACAAAGATTGGATACAGCTATTTCTGTATTAGATAACTAGCAACAAAGATTGGATGTAGCTAATTTTGGATTATATAACTAGCAACAAAGACTGGATACAGCTATTTCTGTATTAGATAACTAGCAACAAAGACTGGATACAGCTATTTCTGTATTAGATAACTAGCAACAAAGATTGGATGTAGCTAATTTTGGATTATATAACTAGCAACAAAGACTGGATACAGCTATTTCTGTATTAGATAACTAGCAACAAAGATTGGATGTAGCTAATTTTGGATTATATAACCAGCAACAAAGATTGGATACAGCTATTTCTGTATTAGATAACCAGCAACAAAGATTGGATACAGCTATTTCTGTATTAGATAACCAGCAACAAAGATTGGATCCAGCTATTTCTGTATTAGATAACCAGCAACAAAGATTGGATACAGCTATTTCTGTATTAGATAACCAGCAACAAAGATTGGATACAGCTATTTCTGTATTAGACAACCAGCAACAAATCAGTGATGATGAGTAAACCCACTTGTAGAAACAAACGGCTGGTTTGAGTTGAGAAAATTTTTATGTGGAGGAGCAAACAAAAACTGGATACAGGTATTTCTGTGTTATATAACCACCAACAAAGATTAGATACAGCTATTTCTGTATTAGATAACTAGCAACAAAAATTGGATGTAGCTATTTCTGTATTAGATAACTAGCAACAAAGACTGGATACAGCTATTTCTGTATTAGATAACTAGCAACAAAGATTGGATGTAGCTAATTTTGGATTATATAACTAGCAACAAAGACTGGATACAGCTATTTCTGTATTAGATAACTAGCAACAAAGATTGGATGTAGCTAATTTTGGATTATATAACCAGCAACAAAGATTGGATACAGCTATTTCTGTATTAGATAACCAGCAACAAAGATTGGATACAGCTATTTCTGTATTAGATAACCAGCAACAAAGATTGGATACAGCTATTTCTGTATTAGATAACCAGCAACAAAGATTGGATACAGCTATTTCTGTATTAGATAACCAGCAACAAAGATTGGATACAGCTATTTCTGTATTAGATAACTAGCAACAAAGATTGGATGTAGCTAATTTTGGATTATATAACCAGCAACAAAGATTGGATACAGCTATTTCTGTATTAGATAACTAGCAACAAAGATTGGATGTAGCTAATTTTGGATTATATAACCAGCAACAAAGATTGGATACAGCTATTTCTGTATTAGATAACCAGGAACAAAGATTGGATACAGCTATTTATGTATTAGATAACCAGCAACAAAGATTGGATGTAGCTAATTTTGGATTATATAACCAGCAACAAAGATTGGATACAGCTATTTCTGTATTAGATAACCAGCAACAAAGATTGGATACAGCTATTTCTGTATTAGATAACCAGCAACAAAGATTGGATACAGCTATTTCTGTATTAGATAACTAGCAACAAAAATTGGATGTAGCTATTTCTGTATTAGATAACTAGCAACAAAGACTGGATACAGCTATTTCTGTATTAGATAACTAGCAACAAAGATTGGATGTAGCTAATTTTGGATTATATAACCAGCAACAAAGATTGGATACAGCTATTTCTGTATTAGATAACCAGGAACAAAGATTGGATACAGCTATTTATGTATTAGATAACCAGCAACAAAGATTGGATGTAGCTAATTTTGGATTATATAACCAGCAACAAGATTGGATACAGCTATTTCTGTATTAGATAACCAGCAACAAAGATTGGATACAGCTATTTCTGTATTAGATAACCAGCAACAAAGATTGGATACAGCTATTTCTGTATTAGATAACTAGCAACAAAAATTGGATGTAGCTATTTCTGTATTAGATAACTAGCAACAAAGACTGGATACAGCTATTTCTGTATTAGATAACTAGCAACAAAGATTGGATGTAGCTAATTTTGGATTATATAACTAGCAACAAAGACTGGATACAGCTATTTCTGTATTAGATAACTAGCAACAAAGATTGGATGTAGCTAATTTTGGATTATATAACCAGCAACAAAGATTGGATACAGCTATTTCTGTATTAGATAACCAGCAACAAAGATTGGATACAGCTATTTCTGTATTAGACAACCAGCAACAAATCAGTGATGATGAGTAAACCCACTTGTAGAAACAAATGGCTGGTTTGAGTTGAGAAAATTTTTATGTGGAGGAGCAAACAAAAACTGGATACAGGTATTTCTGTGTTATATAACCACCAACAAAGATTAAATACAGCTATTTCTCTGTTACATAACCAACAACAAAGACTGGATACAGCTATTTCTGTATTAGATAACTAGCAACAAGGACTGGATACAGCTATTTCTGTATTAGATAACTAGCAACAAAGACTGTATATAGCTATTTTTGTGTTAGAAAAAAAAGGGACAAAGACTGTATATAGCTATTTTTGTGTTAGAAAAAAAGGGACAAAGACTGTATATAGCTATTTTTGTGTTAGAAAAAAAAGGGACAAAGACTGGATACAGCTGTTTTTGTGTTAGATAAACAGGGACAAAGATTGGATACAGCTGTTTCTGTGTTGTATAACTAGCAACAAAGACTGTATACAGGTATTTCTGTGTTAGATAAACAGGGACAAAGACTGTATACAGCAATTTCTGTGTTGTATAACTAGCAACAAAGACTGTATACAGGTATTTCTGTGTTAGATAAACAGGGACAAAGACTGGATACAGCTACTTCTGAATTAGATAACCAGCAACAAAGATAGGACAAAATTGTTTATTTGTTAGTTTACCAGTTATAAAGGTACAACAGAGCTATTTTTATTTTACCACCTACTAAGGCTAGACACAGTTACTTCTGTTATTTTACCAGCTTCAAAGATTTGACACACTTACTTCTCTTACATACAATTACTTTTATTTTACCAGCTACAAAAGGTTAGATGCAGTAACTTACGTTATCTTTTCTGCTTCAAAAATTTTGATTACTCTTCTCAGTTTTTAGCATTTAAATTCATTTTCAAAGATACTACGTAAATCACAAGAATTAAAAGAAGATAATAAATCTGTATTCTACTTATTACTAAGTATTTATTTGCTTTTTCTGAAGCTTTGTATGCCAACATATCAGCTTCACGTGCTGGAATACATACTCAGAATCCTATTAAAACTATTTCATGAGTGAAAATAAGCAACTTTAGTGAAAATTGATAATTATTATCAGTACTTGCAAAATGTAGGTTTTAATTTTATGTCTTTTTCACAAGAGTTGTGAAAATCAGAGAATCGTAATAGGAAAAACATGTTATAGCTTCATTGAATATTACTATAAAAAAAAACATTACATTACATATATATATATATATACACACTTGTGTGATGCATGTATGAAAGAAAAACAAAATTGTTTTCAGTATTCTACCTATACCTTCACACTCATTATCTTCATTAACATAATTCGAATAAAACTATCATAAAAATCAGATAAATTAAAGCATTAGACTGAAATACATTTTGATATTAAACAAAACATCTGATTTACAAAGATATCACGAAAAAATTTAAAATTCCAAAGATTTATTCTTTGAACATTTACCTGGTGAAGGGGTTGGTGCTACTGTCAAAGGTTTGGGGATACCTAAGAAACAAGGAACAAAAATTACATTCCACACAAACATTTAATATTTTTAATCAATTTCCTACTTTAAAGTCAATGAAAATAATTTGATAAACTGCTCAATTTTTAAGGTATTGTTTTATTTCATGTCTAAACATTTTATACAACACTGTAAACAGCTGTTTAAGAGGTATAAACATATTTTATACAACACTGTAAACAACTGTTTAAGAGGTTTCAACATATTTTATACAACACTGTAAACAACTCTTTAAGTATAACATTTTATACAACACTGTAAACAACTGTTTAAGAGGAATAAACATATATTATTCCACACTGTAAACAATTGTTTAAGAGCATGAAATGAGATTACTATTTAAATTACTCGCACACTGTACTCACCTTCACATCCCAAGAGTTCCAAACGTAATGCAATCTGTCTGACCCATTCCAAAGGTTGAACTCTAACATATCTTGCTTCGAATGGATTTACGAATATATGTTTTACCTCTGAAAAACTATCATAGTTGCCTGTAAAAACCTAGAAATTTGTGATAGAAATGATTAGATGTAATTGTTCAATTCAGTATAATTACTGATTAAATTTTAATGACATTAAGTTAAATATTGAAAAGCCAAACACATTTTGGAGAATCCAAAAGTTCATCTACAAGAATTATGTAATTTCTCTTCTCCATCCTCCAAAACTAGAATTCAGTATTATACATATATCTAAGAATAAATAACCTTATAACACCAAATTCTGTTGTTAAATAAATGACTTTATAACACCAAATTCTGTTGAAATTGATTTTTATTAATATTTAATTAGAAACACAATGTTTCATTTTGCAGTTTTCTTAAGAGCATTCTACTAAAAACAAACAACAAAAATTGTAAGAAATTTCAACAAGTTTATACAGAAACTTCTAACTGACTCTACAGTTTCATTTGGAATTATATGACGTAAAGCTAATTTCTGAAAGTTTAAATTGTGTCTCAAGTTGGTTATCATGGGTATTAAAACTTTTATTGAAATAAAGTAGAAAACAATGTTTCAAACTTCGAGGTTATCTTTAGGTTGACAAGTGAGTGACTGATTTAGTGTTTTATGGCACAAAGCAGTGAGGCTATCTGTGCCAGACATCTGGTAAAAATGTAAAAATAAAGTAAATGTAGTAAAATACATAAATGGAAATGAAGGTAAAACAAAAAAGTATAAAACCAGTGTTGACACCTAGTCTACAACGTTAAGATAGAAGGCAAAGTATAAGAAGTTGTAAGGTATTTACTCTAGCAAAAAGATAATGATCATAACCTGCCAGGAAGACTAACAGATAAGTTCAAGACCCACCATCAATCACCTGAAGTTGGTCTTTCCAGTCCTGGTTCCAGGTTATGTGTCATAGCAACCAGTATCAAAATGTAAAAGAATAGAAGTTTTAAAAGACACATAGCAAAATCACAAAAATGAGTAGCCAAATGTCCAGTAAAAGAGAAAAGTCAAGTAAATGGAGTAAAATTTGTAAAATAAATGAAGGTAAAAACAAAACAGCAATTAAAACAGAAAATGGTGTAAAATCCAATGGTGACATCCAGTCTTCAAAGTTATAAAGTATTTACTCTAGCAAAATGGTAATGATCATAACCCACCAGGAAGACTAACAGGTAAGTTCAAGAACCACCGTCAATCACCTGAAGTTGGCCTTTCCAGTCCTGGTTCCAGATTATATGTCATAATGGCCAGTACTAAAAGATAAAGTAGTAAAAGTTTGAAATGATATGAAGCAAAAGTAAATAACAACTCGCCAGAACGACTAACGAGTAGTCCAAAGGATAGTTCAAACAGTAGCGTTAGTCACTGAAGTTGGCCTTTCCAGTCTAGGTGTCGAGTTATTTAATGTTCTGGCCATTGTTTAATGTCACATTGAATGAGAGAGAATAAAACTTTAAAAAAAAAGCCACAATTAAAAAGGTGTAATAAATAAACATACCACCCTTAAATGAGATTAAAAAGATTAATGGCTATTAAAAAATTAAAAACGTTATTAAGGTGGACAGAGTCACCATCACCAATAACTCTGTCCAATGTTACAGACTGACGCTGGGAGAAAATATGTTTAAAGTATTGCCGTCGTTGAGAATTGCAACGATGGCAAGAAAGTAAAACATGGCTGATAGTGATTTGAGTGTTACACAAACTACACATTGGTGCATCAGTTCCAGATAAAAGAAAATGATGAGTTAAAGAACTGTGACCAATGTGTAGTCTAGTTAGAACAACTTCCTCCTTCTGAACTTCATGGAAGCTAAATGGCCAAATTCCAATTTTGGGTTTGATTTGAAAAAGTTTGTTGTCGCGTTGCTCACTCCAAGTGGACTGCCAGCTGGGATGGAGCCGAGCCTTGAAGACAACACCATAGTCCATGTACGGAATAGGCATAGGGGTGATGGTGCTGAGGCAGACATATTTAGCTGCCATGTCTGCAAGCTCGTTCCCATGAATACCAACATGGCCTGGTATCCAGAAAAACTGGATTGAAATAGCTGCTAATGAGAAATGGGCCAATCGGTTTCGAATATCTGCGAGAATAGGATGTGAGCTAATGTGAAGTGATTCCAAGGCAAGTATAGAACTAAGCGAGTCAGTAAAAATAGTGCAGTTGGAGTACTGCTCAGCTGCAATATGATCCAGGGCAAGAGATATGGCATACAGTTCAGCAGTAAACACAGAAGCTGTAGAGGGGATTCTGCGTACAACTACTGACCCATAGCAAGCCATAGCAGAGCCCACTGAATTACTTGATTTGGAACCATCTGTATAAATGGGAACTGAATGATAGTTTGAAAGATATTAATTGAATAA
>VWRL01001782.1:0-20117 GCA_011833715.1 Carcinoscorpius rotundicauda | reverse complement strand
AAGCAGCACCTTCTGGAACCTTGCGGTAGTACATTTACATTAATAACTATGTACCGGTGGTTTGTTTGGAATTTCGCACAAAGCTACTCGAGGGCTATCTGTGCTAGCCGTCCCTAATTTAGCAGTGTAAGGCTAGAGGGAAGGCAGCTAGTCATCACCACCCACCGCTAACTCTTGGGCTACTCTTTTACCAACAAATAGTGGATACTAGAAGTCCACAACAGAGCACACTGTGAACCTCATTAGATACTAGAGGTCACAACAGGGGCACAGAGTCAAGCTCATAAGATACTAGAAGTCACAATAGGGGCACACAGTGAAGCTCATTAGATACTAGAAGTCACAACAGAGGCACACAGTGAAGCTCATTAGATACTAGAAGTCACAACACGGGCACAAAGTGAGGTTCATTAAATACTAGAAGTCACTACAGGGGCACACAGTGAAGCTCATTAGATAATAGAAGTGTTTATAGGGGCACAAAGTGAAGCTCATTAGATACTGGAAGTCACTACAGGGCATACAGTGAAGCTCATTAGATACTAAAAGTCACAACAGGAGCACATAGTGAAGCTCATTAGATACTAGAAGTCACAACATGGGAACATAGTGAAGCTCATTAAATACTGGAAGTCACAAGAGGGGTACCAGTGAAGCTCATTAATACTAGAAGTGTCTGCAGGGGCACACAGTGAACCTCATTAGATACTAGAAGTCACTACAGGGGCACATAGTGAAGCTCATTAGATTCTAGAAGTGTCTGCAGGGACACACAGTGAAGCTCATTAGATACTAGAAGTCACTACAGGGGCACATAGTTAAGTTCATAAGATAGTAGAAATGTCTAACAGCGGCACACATGAAGCTTATTAGATAATAGAAGTGACTACAGGGGCACACAGTTGAAGCTAATTAGAAAATAGAAGTGACTACAATTACACACATTGAAGCTCATGAAATACTAGAAATGTCTACAGGGGCTTACATTGAAGCTCATTAGATACTAGAAATCACACAGAGCACACAATGAGCTTATTAGATACTAGAAGTCACTACAAGGGGCACACAGTGAAGCTCATTAGATACTAGAAGTCACAACAGAGGCCCACAGTGAAGCTAATTAGATACTAGAAGTGAATACAGGGCACACAGTGAACCTCATAAGATACTAGAAGTCACTACAGGGACACACATTGAAGCTCATAAGATACTAGAAGTCACAACAGAGGCACACTGTGAACCTCATTAGATACTAGAGGTCCTACACAGGGGCACAGAGTGAAGCTCATTAGATACTAGAAGTCACAATAGGGGCACACAGTGAAGCTCATTAGATACTAGAAGTCACAACAGAGGCCCACAGTGAAGCTCATTAGATAATAGAAGTCACAACGGGCACACAGTGAGGTTCATTAAATACTAGAAGTCACTACAGGGGCACACAGTGAAGCTCATTAGATAATAGAAGTGTTTATAGGGGCACAAAGTGAACCTCATTAGATACTGGAAGTCACTACAGGGGCATACAGTGAAGCTCATTAGATACTAGAAGTCACAACATGGGAACAAGTGAAGCGCATTAAATACTGGAAGTCACAAAATGGGCACACAGTGAAGCTCATTAAATACTAGAAGTGTCTGCAGGGGCACACAGTGAACCTCATTAGATACTAGAAGTCACTACAGGGGCACATAGTGAAGCTCATTAGATTCTAGAAGTGTCTGCAGGGTCACACAGTGAAGCTCATTAGATACTAGAAGTCACTACCGGGGCACACAGTTAAGCACATAAGATAGAAATGTCTACAGCGGCACACATGAAGCTTATTAGATAATAGAAGTGATTACAGGGGCACACAGTGAAGCTAATTAGATAATAGAAGTGACTACAATTACACACATTGAAGCTCATTAAATACTAGAAATGTCTACAGGGGCTTACAGTGAAGCTCATTAGATACTAGAATCACAATAGGAGCACACAATGAAGCTCATTAGATACTAGAAGTCACTACAGGGGCACACAGTGAAGCTCATTAGATACTAGAAGTCACAACAGGGCCACACAGTGAAGCTCATTAGATACTAGAAGTCACAACAGAGGCCCACAGTGAAGCTAATTAGACAATAGAAGTGACTACAAGTACACACAATGAAGCTCATTAGATACTACAAGTCACTACAGGGGCACACAGTGAAGCTCATTAGATACTAGAAATGTTTACTGGGGTATACATTGAAGCTCATTAGATATTAGAAATCACAACAGGAGCACACAATGTACCTCATTAGATACTGGAAGTCACTACAGGGTCACAGTGAAGATCATTAGATACTAGAAGTCACAACAGGAGCACACAGTGCAGCTCATTAGATACTGGAGGTCACAACAGGAGCACACAGTGAAGCTCATTAGATCTGGAAGTCACTACAGGGCATACAGTGAAGCTCATTAGATACTAAAAGTCACAACAGGAGCACAAGTGAAGCTAATTAGATACTAGAAGTCACAACCGGGGAACACGATGAACCTCATTAGTTACTAGAAGTCACAACCGGAGCACACATGAAGCTCATTAGATACTAGAAGTCACAACAGGAGCACAAAGTGAAGCTCATTATATACTAGAAGTCACAACAGGGGCACACAGTGAGGTTCATTAAATACTAGAAGTCACTACAGGGAACACAGTGAAGCTCATTAGATAATAGAAGTGTTTACAGGGGCACATAGTGAACCTCATTAGATACTGGGAGTCACTACAGGGGCATACAGTGAAGCACATTAGATAATAGAAGTGACTACAAGTACACACATTGAGGCTCATTAATACTAGAACGTTTACTGGGGTATACATTGAAGCTCATTAGATACTAGAAATCACAACAGGAGCACACAATGCACCTCATTAGATACTGGAAGTCACTACAGGGTCATACAGTGAAGATCATTAGATACTAGAAGTCACAACAGGAGCACACAGTGCAGCTCATTAGATACTGGAGGTCACAACAGGAGCACACAGTGAAGCTAATTAGATAATAGAAGTGACTACAATTACACACATTGAAGCTCATTAAATACTAGAAATGTCTACAGGGGCTTACAGTGAAGCTCATTAGATACTAGAAATCACAACAGGAGCACACAATGAAGCTCATTAGATACTAAAGTCACTACAGGGGCACACAGTGAAGCTCATTAGATACTAGAAGTCACAACAGGGCCAACAGTGAAGCTCATTAGATACTAGAAATCACAAAAGGAGCACACAATGAAGCTCATTAGATACTAGAAGTCACTACAGGGGCACACAATGAACCTCATTTGATACTGGAAGTCACAACAGGGGCACAGAGTGAAGCTCATTAGATGCTAGAAGTGTCTGCAGAGGCACATAGTTAAGCTCATAAGATAGTAGAATTGTCTTCAGCGGCACACATGAAGCTTATTAGATTATAGAAGTGACTACAATTACACACATTGAAGCTCATTAAATACTAGAAATGTCTACAGGGGCTTACAGTGAATCTCATTAGATACTAGAAATCACAACAGGAGCACACATGAAGCCTATTAGATACTAGAAGTCACTACAGGGGCATACAGTGAAGCTCATTAAATACTAGAAGTCACAACAGGGCCACACAGTGAAGCTCATTAGATACTAGAAGTCACAACAGAGGCCCACAGTGAAGCTAATTAGATAATAGAAGTGACTACAAGTACACACAATGAAGCTCATTAGATACTAGAAGTCACTACAGGGCACACAGTGAAGCAAATTAGATAATAGAAGTGACTACAATTACACACATTGAAGCTCATTAAATACTAGAAATGTCTACAGGGGCTTACAGTGAAGCTCATTAGATACTAGAAATCACAACAGGAGCACACAATGAAGCTTATTAGATACTAGAAGTCACTACAGGGGCACACAGTGAAGCTCATTAGATACTAGAAGTCACAACAGGGCCACACAGTGAAGCTCATTAGATACTAGAAGTCACAACAGAGCCCACAGTGAAGCTAATTAGATAATAGAAGTGACTACAAGTACACACAATGAAGCTCATTAGATACTAGAAGTCACTACACGGGCACCCAGTGAAGCTCATTAGATACTAGAAATCACAACAGGAGCACACAATGAAGCTCATTAGATACTAGAAGTCACTACAGGGGCACACAATGAACCTCATTTGATACTGGAAGTCACAACAGGGGCACAGAGTGAAGCTCATTAGATGCTAGAAGTGTCTGCAGGGGCACAGAATGAACCTCGTTAAATACTACAAGTGTCTATAGAGGCACACAGTGAAGCTCATTAGATACTAGAAGTCACTACAGGGGCACACATTGAAGCTCATTAGATACTAGAAGTCACAACAGAGGCACACGGTGAAGCTCATTAGATGCTAGAGGTCACAACAGGGGCACACAATGAAGCTCATTAGATACTAGAAGTCACAACCGGGGCACACAATGAAGCTCATTAGATACTAGAAGTCACAACAGGAGCACATAGTGAAGCTCATTAGATACTAGAAGTCACAACAGGAGCACACAGTGAAGCTTATTAAATACTAGAAGTGTTTACAGGGGTACACAGTGAAGCTCATTAGATACTAGAAGTGTTTTCAGGGGCACACAGTGTACCTCATTAGATACTGGAAGTCACAACAGGGACACACATTGAAGCTCATAAGATACTAGAAGTCACAACAGAGGCACACTGTGAACCTCATTAGATACTAGAGGTCACTACAGGGGCACAGAGTGAAGCTCATTAGATACTAGAAGTCACAATAGGGGCACACAGTGAAGCTCATTAGATACTAGAAGTCACAACAGAGGCCCACAGTGAAGCTCATTAGATAATAGAAGTCACAACACGGGCACACAGTGAGGTTCATTAAATACTAGAAGTCACTACAGGGGCACACAGTGAAGCTCATTAGATAATAGAAGTGTTTATAGGGGCACACAGTGAACCTCATTAGATACTGGAAGTCACTACAGGGGCATACAGTGAAGCTCATTAGATACTAGAAGTCACAACATGGGAACATAGTGAAGCGCATTAAATACTGGAAGTCACAAAATGGGCACACAGTGAAGCTCATTAAATACTAGAAGTGTCTGCAGGGGCACACAGTGAACCTCATTAGATACTAGAAGTCACTACAGGGGCACATAGTGAAGCTCATTAGATTCTAGAAGTGTCTGCAGAGTTACACAGTGAAGCTCATTAGATACTAGAAGTCACTACCGGGGCACACAGTTAAGCACATAAGATAATAGAAATGTCTACAGCGGCACACATGAAGCTTATTAGATAATAGAAGTGATTACAGGGGCACACAGTGAAGCTAATTAGATAATAGAAGTGACTACAATTACACACATTGAAGCTCATTAAATACTAGAAATGTCTACAGGGGCTTACAGTGAAGCTCATTAGATACTAGAAATCACAATAGGAGCACACAATGAAGCTCATTAGATACTAGAAGTCACTACAGGGGCACACAGTGAAGCTCATTAGATACTAGAAGTCACAACAGGGCCACACAGTGAAGCTCATTAGATACTAGAAGTCACAACAGAGGCCCACAGTGAAGCTAATTAGACAATAGAAGTGACTACAAGTACACACAATGAAGCTCATTAGATACTACAAGTCACTACAGGGGCACACAGTGAAGCTCATTAGATACTAGAAATGTTTACTGGGGTATACATTGAAGCTCATTAGATATTAGAAATCACAACAGGAGCACACAATGTACCTCATTAGATACTGGAAGTCACTACAGGGTCATACAGTGAAGATCATTAGATACTAGAAGTCACAACAGGAGCACACAGTGCAGCTCATTAGATACTGGAGGTCACAACAGGAGCACACAGTGAAGCTCATTAGATACTGGAAGTCACTACAGGGGCATACAGTGAAGCTCATTAGATACTAAAAGTCACAACAGGAGCACATAGTGAAGCTAATTAGATACTAGAAGTCACAACCGGGAACACGATGAACCTCATTAGTTACTAGAAGTCACAACCGGAGCACACAATGAAGCTCATTAGATACTAGAAGTCACAACAGGAGCACAAAGTGAAGCTCATTATATACTAGAAGTCACAACAGGGCACACGTGAGGTTCATTAAATACTAGAAGTCACTACAGGGGAACACAGTAAAGCTCATTAGATAATAGAAGTGTTTACAGGGGCACATAGTGAACCTCATTAGATACTGGGAGTCACTACAGGGGCATACAGTGAAGCACATTAGATAATAGAAGTGACTACAAGTACACACATTGAAGCTCATTAAATACTAGAAACGTTTACTGGGGTATACATTGAAGCTCATTAGATACTAGAAATCACAACAGGAGCACACAATGCACCTCATTAGATACTGGAAGTCACTACAGGGTCATACAGTGAAGATCATTAGATACTAGAAGTCACAACAGGAGCACACAGTGCAGCTCATTAGATACTGGAGGTCACAACAGGAGCACACAGTGAAGCTAATTAGATAATAGAAGTGACTACAATTACACACATTGAAGCTCATTAAATACTAGAAATGTCTACAGGGGCTTACAGTGAAGCTCATTAGATACTAGAAATCACAACAGGAGCACACAATGAAGCTCATTAGATACTAAAAGTCACTACAGGGGCACACAGTGAAGCTCATTAGATACTAGAAGTCACAACAGGGCCACACAGTGAAGCTCATTAGATACTAGAAATCACAAAAGGAGCACACAATGAAGCTCATTAGATACTAGAAGTCACTACAGGGGCACACAATGAACCTCATTTGATACTGGAAGTCACAACAGGGGCACAGAGTGAAGCTCATTAGATGCTAGAAGTGTCTGCAGAGGCACATAGTTAAGCTCATAAGATAGTAGAATTGTCTTCAGCGGCACACATGAAGCTTATTAGATTATAGAAGTGACTACAATTACCACATTGAAGCTCATTAAATACTAGAAATGTCTACAGGGGCTTACAGTGAATCTCATTAGATACTAGAAATCACAACAGGAGCACACAATGAAGCCTATTAGATACTAGAAGTCACTACAGGGGCATACAGTGAAGCTCATTAAATACTAGAAGTCACAACAGGGCCACACAGTGAAGCTCATTAGATACTAGAAGTCACAACAGAGGCCCACAGTGAAGCTAATTAGATAATAGAAGTGACTACAAGTACACACAATGAAGCTCATTAGATACTAGAAGTCACTACAGGGGCACACAGTGAAGCTAATTAGATAATAGAAGTGACTACAATTACACACATTGAAGCTCATTAAATACTAGAAATGTCTACAGGGGCTTACAGTGAAGCTCATTAGATACTAGAAATCACAACAGGAGCACACAATGAAGCTTATTAGATACTAGAAGTCACTACAGGGGCACACAGTGAAGCTCATTAGATACTAGAAGTCACAACAGGGCCACACAGTGAAGCTCATTAGATACTAGAAGTCACACAGAGGCCACAGTGAAGCTAATTAGATAATAGAAGTGACTACAAGTACACACAATGAAGCTCATTAGATACTAGAAGTCACTACACGGGCACCCGTGAAGCTCATTAGATACTAGAAATCACAACAGGAGCACACAATGAAGCTCATTAGATACTAGAAGTCACAACAGGAGCACACAGTGAAGCTAATTAGATACTAGAGGTCACAACAGGAGCACATAGTGAAGCTCATTAGATGCTAGAAGTGTCTGCAGGGGCACAGAATGAACCTCGTTAGATACTAGAAGTGTCTATAGAGGCACACAGTGAAGCTCATTAGATACTAGAAGTCACAACAGGGGCACACAGTGAAGCTCATTAGATACTAGAAGTCACAACAGAGGCACACGGTGAAGCTCATTAGATGCTAGAGGTCACAACAGGGGCACACAAGAAGCTCATTAGATACTAGAAGTCACAACCGGGGCACACAATGAAGCTCATTAGATACTAGAAGTCACAACAGGAGCACATAGTGAAGCTCATTAGATACTAGAAGTCACAACAGGACACAGTGAAGCTTATTAATACTAGAAGTGTTTACAGGGGTACACAGTGAAGCTCATTAGATACTAGAAGTGTTTTCAGTGGCACACAGTGTACCTCATTAGATACTGGAAGTCACAACAGGGGCACACAGTGAAGCTCATTAGATGCTAGAAGTGTCTGCAGGGGCACAGAGTGAACCTTGTTAGATACTAGAAGTGTTTACAGAGGCACACAGTGAAGCTCATTAGATACTAGATGTCACTACAGGGGCACACATTGAAGCTCATTAGATACTAGAAGTCACAACAGAGGCACACTGTGAACCTCATTAGATACTAGAGGTCACTACAGGGGCACAGAGTGAAACTCATTAGATACTAGAAGTCACAATAGGGGCACATAGTGAAGCTCATTAGATACTAGAAGTCACAACAGAGGCACTCAGTGAAGCTGATTAGATACTAGAGGTCACAACAGGGGCACCCAATGAACCTCATTAGTTACTAGAAGTCAGAACCGGGGCACACAACGAAGTTCATTAGATTCTAGAAGTCATTGCAGGGGCACACAGTTAAGCTCATTAGATACTAGAAGTCACTACAGGGTCACACAGTGAATCTCATTAGATACTAGAAGTCACCACAGGGGCACAGAGTGAAGCTCATTAGATACTAGAAGTCACAACAGGGGCACATAGTGAAGCTCATTAGGTACTAGAAGTCACTACAGGGGCACACAATGTTCATTCCTCCACCAATCCACGTTGATCATAATCAACTCTCAAAATATACGAAAACGTTTCCGTCATCATCAACGGACACGGAACTTTTAGATCAATGTTTGTAATATTCTGCATCTGTCCACCAAGTTTCTTAAGATCCGACCATTTGTGATGAGATTTATAGAGCAAATATATTATGAAAAGTGTATTCCCATGGTAACAGTTAGGATTTCTTTTTCGTAAACTTTAATGTGACTTTCAACTTGAATTTCCAAAGATTACCCATTTCTGAGATGGGTCATAGTTCAAATATGTACATGTTTCAACCAAATCCTTTCAGCGTTTTCGAGAAATCTTGTTGAGAAACACATGGTGATAGAAGTAATTATTTATTTGTTTTTGAATTGCGCACAAAGATATCATTAGATACTACAAGTCACTACAGGGGCACACAGTGAAGCTCATTAGATCTAGAAATGTTACTGGGTATACATTGAATCTCATTAGATATTAGAAATCACAACGAGCACACAATGTACCTCATTAGATACTGGAAGTCACTACAGGGTCATACAGTGAAGATCATTAGATACTAGAAGTCACAACAGAGCACACAGTGCAGCTCATTAGATAACTGGAGGTCCCAACAGGCACACAGTGAAGCTCATTAGATACTGGAGTCACTACAGGGGCATACAGTGAAGCTCATTAGATACTAAAAGTCACAACAGGAGCACATAGTGAAGCTAATTAGATACTAGAAGTCACAACCGGGGAACACGATAACCTCATTAGTTACTATAGTCACAAACCGGCACACACAATGAAGCTCATTAGATACTAGAAGTCACAACGGAGCACAAAGTGAGCTCATTATATACTAGAAGTCACAACAGGGCACACAGTGAGGTTCATTAAATACTAGAAGTCACTACAGGGGAACACAGTGAAGCTCATTAGATAATAGAAGTGTTTACAGGGGCACATAGTGAAGCTCATTAGATACTAGAAATCACAACAGGAGCACACAATGAAGCTCATTAGATACTAGAAGTCACTACAGGGGCACACAGTGAAGCTCATTAGATACTAGAAGTCACAACAGGGCCACACAGTGAAGCTCATTATATACTAGAAGTCACAACAGAGGCCCACAGTGAAGCTAATTAGACAATAAAGTGACTACAATACACACAATGAAGCTCACTAGATACTACAAGTCACTACAGTGGCACACAGTGAAGCTCATTAGATACTAGAAATCACATAAGGACATACAATGAAGCTCATTAGATACTAGAATCCACTACAGGGCATCACAATGAACCTCATTTGATACTGGAATCACAACAGGGCACAGAGTGAAGCTCATTATGCTAGAAGTGTCTGCAGAGGCACATAGTTAAGCTCATAGATAGTAGAATTGTCTTCACGGCACACATGAAGCTTATTAGATTATAGAAGTGACTACAATTACACACATTGAAGCTCATTAAATACTAGAAATGTCTGCAGGGGCTTACAGTGAATCTCATTAGATACTAGAAATCACAACAGGAGCACACTGTGAAGCTCATTAGATACTAGAAATCACAACAGGAGCACATTGTAAAGCTCATTAGATACTAGAAGTCACAACCGGGGCACATAGTGAAGCTCATTAAATACTGGAAGTCACAACAAATGCACACAGTAAAGCTAATTAAATACTAGAAGTGTCTGCAGGGGCACACAGTGAACCTCATTAGATACTAGAAGTCACAACAGGAGCACAGAGTGAAGCTCATTAGATACTTGAAGTGTCTACAGGGGCACACATTGAAACTCATTAGATACTAGAAGTCGCAACAGAGGCACACTGTGAACCTCATTAGATACTAGAAATCACTACAAGGGCATAGAGTGAAGCTCATTAAATACTGGAAGTCACAACAAAAGCACACAGTGAAGCTCATTAAATACTAGAAGTGTCTGCAGGGGCACACAGTGAACCTCATTAGATACTAGAAGTGTCTACAGGGGTACATGGTTAAGCTCATAAGATTGTGGAAATGTCTACAGTGGCATACAGTGAAGCTCATTATATAATAGAAGTGACTACAGGTACACACATTGAAGCTCATTAAATACTAAAAATGTTTACAGGGGCATACATTGAAGCTCATTAGATACTAGAAGTCACAACAGGGGCACACAATGAACCTCATTAGATACTAGAAGTGTCTACAGGGGCTTACAGTGAAGCTCATTAGATATTAGAAGTCACAACAGGGCCACACAGTCAAGCTCATTAGATACTAGAAGTCACAACAGAGGCCCACAGTGAAGCTCATTAGATAATAGAAGTGACTACAAGTACACACATTGAAGCTCATTAAATACTAGAAATGTTTACTGGGGTATACATTGAAGCTCATTAGATATTAGAAATCACAACAGGAGCACACAATGTACCTCATTAGATACTGGAAGTCACTACAGGGTCATACAGTGAAGATCATTAGATACTAGAAGTCACAACAGGAGCACACAGTGCAGCTCATTAGATACTGGAGGTCACAACAGGAGCACACAGTGAAGCTCATTAGAAAATAGAAGTGTTTACAGGGGCACATAGTGAACCTCATTAGATACTGGGAGTCACTACAGGGGCATACAGTGAAGCACATTAGATACTAGAAGTCACAACAGGAGCACATAGTGAAGCTCATTAAATACTGGAAGTCACAACAGGTGCACACAGTAAAGCTCATTAAATACTAGAAGTGTCTGCAGGGGCACACAGTGAACCTCATTAGATACTAGAAGTGTCTACAGAGGCACACAGTGAAGCTCATTAGATACTAGAACGAATACAGGGGCACACAGTGAACCTCATAAGATACTAGAAGTCACTACAGGGGCACACATTGAAGCTCATTAGATACTAGAAGTCACAACAGAGGCACACTGTGAACCTCATTAGATACTAGAGGTCACAACAGGGGCACAGAGTCAAGCTCATAAGATACTAGAAGTCACAATAGGGGCACACAGTGAAGCTCATTAGATACTAGAAGTCACAACAGAGGCACACAGTGAAGCTCATTAGATACTAGAAGTCACAACACGGGCACAAAGTGAGGTTCATTAAATACTAGAAGTCACTACAGGGGCACACAGTGAAGCTCATTAGATAATAGAAGTGTTTATAGGGGCACAAAGTGAAGCTCATTAGATACTGGAAGTCACTACAGGGGCATACAGTGAAGCTCATTAGATACTAAAAGTCACAACAGGAGCACATAGTGAAGCTCATTAGATACTAGAAGTCACAACATGGGAACATAGTGAAGCTCATTAAATACTGGAAGTCACAAGAGGGGTACACAGTGAAGCTCATTAAATACTAGAAGTGTCTGCAGGGGCACACAGTGAACCTCATTAGATACTAGAAGTCACTACAGGGGCACATAGTGAAGCTCATTAGATTCTAGAAGTGTCTGCAGGGACACACAGTGAAGCTCATTAGATACTAGAAGTCACTACAGGGGCACATAGTTAAGTTCATAAGATAGTAGAAATGTCTACAGCGGCACACATGAAGCTTATTAGATAATAGAAGTGACTACAGGGGCACACAGTGAAGCTAATTAGAAAATAGAAGTGACTACAATTACACACATTGAAGCTCATGAAATACTAGAAATGTCTACAGGGGCTTACATTGAAGCTCATTAGATACTAGAAATCACAACAGGAGCACACAATGAAGCTTATTAGATACTAGAAGTCACTACAGGGGCACACAGTGAAGCTCATTAGATACTAGAAGTCACAACAGAGGCCCACAGTGAAGCTAATTAGATACTAGAAGTGAATACAGGGGCACACAGTGAACCTCATAAGATACTAGAAGTCACTACAGGGACACACATTGAAGCTCATAAGATACTAGAAGTCACAACAGAGGCACACTGTGAACCTCATTAGATACTAGAGGTCACTACAGGGGCACAGAGTGAAGCTCATTAGATACTAGAAGTCACAATAGGGGCACACAGTGAAGCTCATTAGATACTAGAAGTCACAACAGAGGCCCACAGTGAAGCTCATTAGATAATAGAAGTCACAACACGGGCACACAGTGAGGTTCATTAAATACTAGAAGTCACTACAGGGGCACACAGTGAAGCTCATTAGATAATAGAAGTGTTTATAGGGGCACAAAGTGAACCTCATTAGATACTGGAAGTCACTACAGGGGCATACAGTGAAGCTCATTAGATACTAGAAGTCACAACATGGGAACATAGTGAAGCGCATTAAATACTGGAAGTCACAAAATGGGCACACAGTGAAGCTCATTAAATACTAGAAGTGTCTGCAGGGGCACACAGTGAACCTCATTAGATACTAGAAGTCACTACAGGGGCACATAGTGAAGCTCATTAGATTCTAGAAGTGTCTGCAGGGTCACACAGTGAAGCTCATTAGATACTAGAAGTCACTACCGGGGCACACAGTTAAGCACATAAGATAATAGAAATGTCTACAGCGGCACACATGAAGCTTATTAGATAATAGAAGTGATTACAGGGGCACACAGTGAAGCTAATTAGATAATAGAAGTGACTACAATTACACACATTGAAGCTCATTAAATACTAGAAATGTCTACAGGGGCTTACAGTGAAGCTCATTAGATACTAGAAATCACAATAGGAGCACACAATGAAGCTCATTAGATACTAAAAGTCACTACAGGGGCACACAGTGAAGCTCATTAGATACTAGAAGTCACAACAGGGCCACACAGTGAAGCTCATTAGATACTAGAAGTCACAACAGAGGCCCACAGTGAAGCTAATTAGACAATAGAAGTGACTACAAGTACACACAATGAAGCTCATTAGATACTACAAGTCACTACAGGGGCACACAGTGAAGCTCATTAGATACTAGAAATGTTTACTGGGGTATACATTGAAGCTCATTAGATATTAGAAATCACAACAGGAGCACACAATGTACCTCATTAGATACTGGAAGTCACTACAGGGTCATACAGTGAAGATCATTAGATACTAGAAGTCACAACAGGAGCACACAGTGCAGCTCATTAGATACTGGAGGTCACAACAGGAGCACACAGTGAAGCTCATTAGATACTGGAAGTCACTACAGGGGCATACAGTGAAGCTCATTAGATACTAAAAGTCACAACAGGAGCACATAGTGAAGCTAATTAGATACTAGAAGTCACAACCGGGGAACACGATGAACCTCATTAGTTACTAGAAGTCACAACCGGAGCACACAATGAAGCTCATTAGATACTAGAAGTCACAACAGGAGCACAAAGTGAAGCTCATTATATACTAGAAGTCACAACAGGGGCACACAGTGAGGTTCATTAAATACTAGAAGTCACTACAGGGGAACACAGTGAAGCTCATTAGATAATAGAAGTGTTTACAGGGGCACATAGTGAACCTCATTAGATACTGGGAGTCACTACAGGGGCATACAGTGAAGCACATTAGATAATAGAAGTGACTACAAGTACACACATTGAAGCTCATTAAATACTAGAAACGTTACTGGGGTATACATTGAAGCTCATTAGATACTAGAAATCACACAGGAGCACACAATGCCACCTCATTAGATACTGGAAGTCACTACAGGGTCATACAGTGAAGATCATTAGATACTAGAAGTCACAACAGGAGCACACAGTGCAGCTCATTAGATACTGGAGGTCACAACAGGAGCACACAGTGAAGCTAATTAGATAATAGAAGTGACTACAATTACACACATTGAAGCTCATTAAATACTAGAAATGTCTACAGGGGCTTACAGTGAAGCTCATTAGATACTAGAAATCACAACAGGAGCACACAATGAAGCTCATTAGATACTAAAAGTCACTACAGGGGCACACAGTGAAGCTCATTAGATACTAGAAGTCACAACAGGGCCACACAGTGAAGCTCATTAGATACTAGAAATCACAAAAGGAGCACACAATGAAGCTCATTAGATACTAGAAGTCACTACAGGGGCACACAATGAACCTCATTTGATACTGGAAGTCACAACAGGGGCACAGAGTGAAGCTCATTAGATGCTAGAAGTGTCTGCAGAGGCACATAGTTAAGCTCATAAGATAGTAGAATTGTCTTCAGCGGCACACATGAAGCTTATTAGATTATAGAAGTGACTACAATTACACACATTGAAGCTCATTAAATACTAGAAATGTCTACAGGGGCTTACAGTGAATCTCATTAGATACTAGAAATCACAACAGGAGCACACAATGAAGCCTATTAGATACTAGAAGTCACTACAGGGGCATACAGTGAAGCTCATTAAATACTAGAAGTCACAACAGGGCCACACAGTGAAGCTCATTAGATACTAGAAGTCACAACAGAGGCCCACAGTGAAGCTAATTAGATAATAGAAGTGACTACAAGTACACACAATGAAGCTCATTAGATACTAGAAGTCACTACAGGGGCACACAGTGAAGCAAATTAGATAATAGAAGTGACTACAATTACACACATTGAAGCTCATTAAATACTAGAAATGTCTACAGGGGCTTACAGTGAAGCTCATTAGATACTAGAAATCACAACAGGAGCACACAATGAAGCTTATTAGATACTAGAAGTCACTACAGGGGGCACACAGTGAAGCTCATTAGATACTAGAAGTCACAACAGGGCCACACAGTGAAGCTCATTAGATACTAGAAGTCACAACAGAGGCCCACAGTGAAGCTAATTAGATAATAGAAGTGACTACAAGTACACACAATGAAGCTCATTAGATACTAGAAGTCACTACACGGGCACCCAGTGAAGCTCATTAGATACTAGAAATCACAACAGGAGCACACAATGAAGCTCATTAGATACTAGAAGTCACTACAGGGGCACACAATGAACCTCATTTGATACTGGAAGTCACAACAGGGGCACAGAGTGAAGCTCATTAGATGCTAGAAGTGTCTGCAGGGGCACAGAATGAACCTCGTTAAATACTACAAGTGTCTATAGAGGCACACAGTGAAGCTCATTAGATACTAGAAGTCACTACAGGGGCACACATTGAAGCTCATTAGATACTAGAAGTCACAACAGAGGCACACGGTGAAGCTCATTAGATGCTAGAGGTCACAACAGGGGCACACAATGAAGCTCATTAGATACTAGAAGTCACAACCGGGGCACACAATGAAGCTCATTAGATACTAGAAGTCACAACAGGAGCACATAGTGAAGCTCATTAGATACTAGAAGTCACAACAGGAGCACACAGTGAAGCTTATTAAATACTAGAAGTGTTTACAGGGGTACACAGTGAAGCTCATTAGATACTAGAAGTGTTTTCAGGGGCACACAGTGTACCTCATTAGATACTGGAAGTCACAACAGGGACACACATTGAAGCTCATAAGATACTAGAAGTCACAACAGAGGCACACTGTGAACCTCATTAGATACTAGAGGTCACTACAGGGGCACAGAGTGAAGCTCATTAGATACTAGAAGTCACAATAGGGGCACACAGTGAAGCTCATTAGATACTAGAAGTCACAACAGAGGCCCACAGTGAAGCTCATTAGATAATAGAAGTCACAACACGGGCACACAGTGAGGTTCATTAAATACTAGAAGTCACTACAGGGGCACACAGTGAAGCTCATTAGATAATAGAAGTGTTTATAGGGGCACACAGTGAACCTCATTAGATACTGGAAGTCACTACAGGGGCATACAGTGAAGCTCATTAGATACTAGAAGTCACAACATGGGAACATAGTGAAGCGCATTAAATACTGGAAGTCACAAAATGGGCACACAGTGAAGCTCATTAAATACTAGAAGTGTCTGCAGGGGCACACAGTGAACCTCATTAGATACTAGAAGTCACTACAGGGGCACATAGTGAAGCTCATTAGATTCTAGAAGTGTCTGCAGAGTTACACAGTGAAGCTCATTAGATACTAGAAGTCACTACCGGGGCACACAGTTAAGCACATAAGATAATAGAAATGTCTACAGCGGCACACATGAAGCTTATTAGATAATAGAAGTGATTACAGGGGCACACAGTGAAGCTAATTAGATAATAGAAGTGACTACAATTACACACATTGAAGCTCATTAAATACTAGAAATGTCTACAGGGGCTTACAGTGAAGCTCATTAGATACTAGAAATCACAATAGGAGCACACAATGAAGCTCATTAGATACTAGAAGTCACTACAGGGGCACACAGTGAAGCTCATTAGATACTAGAAGTCACAACAGGGCCACACAGTGAAGCTCATTAGATACTAGAAGTCACAACAGAGGCCCACAGTGAAGCTAATTAGACAATAGAAGTGACTACAAGTACACACAATGAAGCTCATTAGATACTACAAGTCACTACAGGGGCACACAGTGAAGCTCATTAGATACTAGAAATGTTTACTGGGGTATACATTGAAGCTCATTAGATATTAGAAATCACAACAGGAGCACACAATGTACCTCATTAGATACTGGAAGTCACTACAGGGTCATACAGTGAAGATCATTAGATACTAGAAGTCACAACAGGAGCACACAGTGCAGCTCATTAGATACTGGAGGTCACAACAGGAGCACACAGTGAAGCTCATTAGATACTGGAAGTCACAACAGGAGCACACAGTGAAGCTCATTAGATACTAAAAGTCACAACAGGAGCACATAGTGAAGCTAATTAGATACTAGAAGTCACAACCGGGGAACACGATGAACCTCATTAGTTACTAGAAGTCACAACCGGAGCACACAATGAAGCTCATTAGATACTAGAAGTCACAACAGGAGCACAAAGTGAAGCTCATTATATACTAGAAGTCACAACAGGGGCACACAGTGAGGTTCATTAAATACTAGAAGTCACTACAGGGGAACACAGTAAAGCTCATTAGATAATAGAAGTGTTTACAGGGGCACATAGTGAACCTCATTAGATACTGGGAGTCACTACAGGGGCATACAGTGAAGCACATTAGATAATAGAAGTGACTACAAGTACACACATTGAAGCTCATTAAATACTAGAAACGTTTACTGGGGTATACATTGAAGCTCATTAGATACTAGAAATCACAACAGGAGCACACAATGCACCTCATTAGATACTGGAAGTCACTACAGGGTCATACAGTGAAGATCATTAGATACTAGAAGTCACAACAGGAGCACACAGTGCAGCTCATTAGATACTGGAGGTCACAACAGGAGCACACAGTGAAGCTAATTAGATAATAGAAGTGACTACAATTACACACATTGAAGCTCATTAAATACTAGAAATGTCTACAGGGGCTTACAGTGAAGCTCATTAGATACTAGAAATCACAACAGGAGCACACAATGAAGCTCATTAGATACTAAAAGTCACTACAGGGGCACACAGTGAAGCTCATTAGATACTAGAAGTCACAACAGGGCCACACAGTGAAGCTCATTAGATACTAGAAATCACAAAAGGAGCACACAATGAAGCTCATTAGATACTAGAAGTCACTACAGGGGCACACAATGAACCTCATTTGATACTGGAAGTCACAACAGGGGCACAGAGTGAAGCTCATTAGATGCTAGAAGTGTCTGCAGAGGCACATAGTTAAGCTCATAAGATAGTAGAATTGTCTTCAGCGGCACACATGAAGCTTATTAGATTATAGAAGTGACTACAATTACACACATTGAAGCTCATTAAATACTAGAAATGTCTACAGGGGCTTACAGTGAATCTCATTAGATACTAGAAATCACAACAGGAGCACACAATGAAGGCCTATTAGATAACTAGAAGTCACTACAGGGGCATACAGTGAAGCTCATTAAATACTAGAAGGTCACAAACAGGGCCACACAGTGAAGCTCATTAGATACTAGAAGTCACAACAGAGGCCCACAGTGAAGCTAATTAGATAATAGAAGTGACTACAAGTACACACAATGAAGCTCATTAGATACTAGAAGTCACTACAGGGGCACACAGTGAAGCTAATTAGATAATAGAAGTGACTACAATTACACACATTGAAGCTCATTAAATACTAGAAATGTCTACAGGGGCTTACAGTGAAGCTCATTAGATACTAGAAATCACAACAGGAGCACACAATGAAGCTTATTAGATACTAGAAGTCACTACAGGGGCACACAGTGAAGCTCATTAGATACTAGAAGTCACAACAGGGCCACACAGTGAAGCTCATTAGATACTAGAAGTCACAACAGAGGCCCACAGTGAAGCTAATTAGATAATAGAAGTGACTACAAGTACACACAATGAAGCTCATTAGATACTAGAAGTCACTACACGGGCACCCAGTGAAGCTCATTAGATACTAGAAATCACAACAGGAGCACACAATGAAGCTCATTAGATACTAGAAGTCACTACAGGGGCACACAATGAACCTCATTTGATACTGGAAGTCACAACAGGGGCACAGAGTGAAGCTCATTAGATGCTAGAAGTGTCTGCAGGGGCACAGAATGAACCTCGTTAAATACTACAAGTGTCTATAGAGGCACACAGTGAAGCTCATTAGATACTAGAAGTCACTACAGGGGCACACATTGAAGCTCATTAGATACTAGAAGTCACAACAGAGGCACACGGTGAAGCTCATTAGATGCTAGAGGTCACAACAGGGGCACACAATGAAGCTCATTAGATACTAGAAGTCACAACCGGGGCACACAATGAAGCTCATTAGATACTAGAAGTCACAACAGGAGCACATAGTGAAGCTCATTAGATACTAGAAGTCACAACAGGAGCACACAGTGAAGCTTATTAAATACTAGAAGTGTTTACAGGGGTACACAGTGAAGCTCATTAGATACTAGAAGTGTTTTCAGGGGCACACAGTGTACCTCATTAGATACTGGAAGTCACAACAGGGGCACACAGTGAAGCTCATTAGATGCTAGAAGTGTCTGCAGGGGCACAGAGTGAACCTTGTTAGATACTAGAAGTGTTTACAGAGGCACACAGTGAAGCTCATTAGATACTAGATGTCACTACAGGGGCACACATTGAAGCTCATTAGATACTAGAAGTCACAACAGAGGCACACTGTGAACCTCATTAGATACTAGAGGTCACTACAGGGGCACAGAGTGAAACTCATTAGATACTAGAAGTCACAATAGGGGCACATAGTGAAGCTCATTAGATACTAGAAGTCACAACAGAGGCACTCAGTGAAGCTGATTAGATACTAGAGGTCACAACAGGGGCACCCAATGAACCTCATTAGTTACTAGAAGT
>VWRL01001781.1:0-20373 GCA_011833715.1 Carcinoscorpius rotundicauda | reverse complement strand
GAATTTTTTTTTCCAGTTCATTTTCGAACTTAAGTTAGTTTAAGTCAGTTTTCAAATCACATTTCATTAATATTACAGTTAATTAGCAGAAAAGTTAAAAGTGTTAACACAGGACATGTTTTATAAAGTGTGAACCAAAGTTAACGTCAAATACTTATCAGTGTTGTATCAATTCACGAGCCAAAGTATCCAATATAACAGTAATAAAATATCAACTGTGACTTGAGTGGCTTTGTGTACATTTAGATATAAAACTATATTTATATATACGGCTTAGTGACTTAGTTCTGAGTGTAGAGTGCTTATTAGTGTAGACTTTGGACATCATATTTGATTTGTGGAGAACCCTAGTATCACAGTTTTATTTACGGGCACTTGTGTGAACAGTTTCCATACAAGGTGTAATCTAACACTCGTTTTGTTTTTCAGAAATATATGGAAAATGTATCGTAGACTTTAATTTTTAACCTCGTACCATACGTTTCTTACAACTGTATTCAAGTTGATATCAGCGTTCCACAATCGTACTGTTGAGTATAACAAATGTATTTCTGTCATTAGCGAACCAGATGTGACGTAATAATGACGTTGTTTACACAGTCATCAAGGGTATACATACTTGTTATGTATATTGTTGTTGTTTTGAATTAAGCACAAAGCTACACAATGGGCTATCTGTGCTCTGCCCACCATGGGTATCGAAACCCGGATTTTAGCGTGTAAGTCCGCAGACATACCGCTGAGCCACTGGAGGGCTGTTATGTATATATAGTATAGTTTGCTAGGTCGTTTGCTATGCTGTCAATTAGTGCCTTACTATCATGGGGGGAGCTTAAATGCTAAATTCAAGATGTAAGTTTTTAACTCACTTACCACCAAATGATTGCACCTTATTTCGTTATTTTTATTTCAATTTTTTTTCATTTACCTGGGAGAGAAGTCACATTCTCACCACTCTCTGCAGGCAGTGAAGGGTGATACAAATGTGGGACGCTGTGGGCTTGAGCACCCACATCTTGCTCTCCTAATTTCTATTTCTATATTTATTGCTACTCTTTTATTTCTTATGCGAGATTCTGATAAACGGTGTCTCCCCACCGCAATGTGGGTCCTACATCCTCAGTCGCCTCCACAATAAGGGTACATTCTATAATCCCACATTACAGCTTGTACCTTGAGATATTTTCATTAGTGCAGGGTTTTTGTTTAAATTATTCTTGTTTCGGCTTGTTTTTTCAAGTTATAACAAACTAATATAAATAGTCAGATGTTTCGATTTGCTGTTTTTAACGCAGTCCTTCCATGTGGTTTTGTTTATTTAACTTCATTAAAACTTATTTATTTTCACTAAAATTATATATACATGAGATAGAATGATTAGTTTTATTCATATAAATTTAATATGACAAAGACTACTTGAAAAACCCTCGAATGTAATGACTAAATAACACCAATATAATAGCCTATGCTACCATCAGATATCCGCATTAAATTACTGACACAATTATTTTAGAGACGTGGAATTCGAACAAGAACACGTGCCAATGGGGAAACATCTTATTGGTACATTTGGCGACGAGATAAAGGAAGGTTTAATATAAGATACAAAACTCCAGTTTATGTCTCAAATTGTTATATTCTTTTGCAAATTAAAACAATGATCCAGTCGCACCAAACGTGCTCGCTCATTTCAGCCGTAGGGGCGTTGTAATGTGACGGTCAGTTTCACTAATTGTTGGTAAAATAGTAGCCCAAGAGTTAGCGGTTGGTGGCGATGACTAGCTGCCTTCCCTCTAGTCATACACTGCTAAATTAGTGACGGGTATCGCAGATAGCCCTCGTGTAGCTTTTCGCTGAATTCAAATCAAACCAATATATTTTAACAGGCATTGCACGGGCTATAATAATAAAACTGAACCATAACGGGCAACTTTTAACTGGTTTTATACATGCAGCCTCTAACAAATATTGTTTTAACTCCTGTTATATCTAGTGAACTATAAAACTTACTTTATAGTACAGTTTGAGAGCTTTACTGTACCTATGAAGAGCATCGTGTGTTGCTATAACAAACATTATGATGACATTCTTACTAATGGATTTGTCATGTTGAGCTAAAAACAGAACCGCATCATGCATAACAATTAACTTGTTACATTGACAAAAAAACAATTACGGCGTAAAATAATAATTATTCTCACAGATGGCGCTATAAATAAGTCTGGCTCACAAAAAAAAAATGTTTTTGTTTTTTTTAATTTCGCGAAAAGCTACACAAGGGCTGTCTGCACTTCCCGTCTCTAATTTAGCAGTGTAAGACTAGAGGGAAGGCAGCTATTCATCATCACCCACCGCCAACTCTTGGGCTACTTTTTTACCAAGAAATAGTGAGATTGACCGAACATAATAACGCCCCACGGCCGAGAAAGGGTGAGCATGTTTGGTGCAACGGAGATTTGAACCTGCGACCCACAGATTACGAGTCGAACGCCTTAATCTATCTGACCAAGCCGGGCCAAAAAAAAAACAAGAGGGAACTTTTTTTCTTTTTTTTTTGAATTTTGCGCAAACGTATTTAAGAGGGGTAGCTATATCTAATTTAACAGGCTAGGGCAAATGAGGACCCAGCATGGTCAGGTGAAAACTGGGTTCTGGATTAACTATCTGAGGTGTTCGAGTTCGAAACACGTCGTCAAACATGCTGAGTCAGCCATCTGAATGTGAAAATTCTTGTCTCACAAAAATACTGGCCACAACCTCAAAGAGGTGGAGGTTAAAGTAACAGACACACACACGAAACAAGAAGGAAAAAGAAGACATTAAGTCAACATCACCTGTTGCCAAGTCCTGGAAAATTCTCTTACCAACGAATAGTGAAACTGACCGCTACAAAATACGGTTACGTAATTCAATCCCTCAGACTGCGACCTTGTGCCCTAATCCCTAACTCATATCACGTATACATTTATTTTAAAACCTGGACTATTTCAACAATGGCAATTAATATAATAAATGATTTTATTTTACTTCTTTGAAAAAATCAAAACTCACGTGCGAACAACAGTTTTTTAAATGAGAATTCATTTCGACAGCGATATACATACGTATATTGCTTAAAGATAGTCAATATACGATATGTTTTAAATTCAAAGATTAACAAACAAATTCATTAATAATTAGGCCTGGCAAGACAAGTTGGTTAAGGCACTCGACGCGTAATCTGAGGGTTAGCAAGTTCGAATCCCCGTCCCACCAAACATGCTCGCCCTCTCAGTCGTGGGGGCGTTATAATGTGTCAGTCAATCCCACTATTCGTTGGTAAAAGAGTAGCTCAAGAGTTGGAAGTGGGTGGTGATGACTAGCTGCCTTCCCTCTAGTCTTACACTGCTGAATTAGGGACGGCTAGCGCAGATAGCTTTCGTGTAGCTTTACGCGAAATTCAAAACAAACCAAACCTATTAATAATTAAGCACATATCAGGAAGTAGATATATGAGATAACTACGTGTTGTTGTTGGTTTTTTAATGTGTTTTCAATACAATCATGGAAGTTCCCTTTGTTTAGAAAAACTGCTCATTTTCCTGCCATATGAGGTCAGAACCTTTTAGAAGAGCAGAACCTAACATCGTATATATTTCCAATGCTTTGCTTGTCTGTTATTATTAAAATCTTAATGGAGAACACAACATATTTGTTTGTGTGTGTGTAATGCTCGTGCTATACGAACAGCGTTGATAGTGCGTCACACTGTCAGAAGAATTTTATCATCATTGTGAGCCAAGGAAGACAAAACTCTGTATCGAATAGGAAAGATGAAAAAAATAAGAGAAAGAAGGAAGTCTGAAGAAAATGAGTTCTGAAAGGAAATATTCAACACACTAAGTGATCTCGTTCCAAATATTCGTGTGTCATACGTACGTTTTAACAACTAAGACGTGAGCAAAATTTACGGTCAAAATAATCCGAATATAGAACAATGCGGTTAGCTAACCCTAAATATTATAGACGCAAGAGTTTCGAGTTCAAGGAAGTTTTCCTATCGTCTGTCGCTGTAATTATGGATTTTTGTTACGTCATCATTTATGTGACGTATTTCCGTTACATTATCCGCACATTTTACTTCTAAATGTTTCAGAGGTTTTTTTGTTTAGTTAAACCGAGTGATGTACTCGCGACACTCCAGCGAGAAATGTTGAGATATTCTTACACATACTCGTTCTTCTTACTTCTTATGTGTCTTCATGGAAGTTTACCTTCGTGAACACAACCGTATTCCAAGATACGTACGTGTGCGTGTTTAGTTGTGTTTGTGTTTTTTTTTAGTTTCGCACAAAGCTGTTCGAGGGCTATCTGTGCTAGCCGTCCCTAATTTAGCAGTGTAAGACTAGAGGGAAGGCAGCTATTTATCACCACCCACCGCCGACGCTTGGGCTACTCTTTTACCAACGAAAAGTGGGATTGACCGTCACATTATAACGCCCCCTCGGCTGAAAGGGCGAGCATGTTTGGCGCGACGGGAATGCGAACCCGCGAATCTCAGATTACGAGTCGCACGCCTTAACGCGCTTGGCCATCCATGCCGGGTCCGTTTAGATGTGCGACGTTAAATACGGTGTGTTCCGATGGCACTTATGTATACGTACTGATTTCTCGATTTCACTTTTTAGACTGAAAATCCGAGTCGCTTCAGGTGTTTATATTTCACGATTGAAAAAAAGAAAACGTGTTACTTTATGAGTCCCTTTGTGCTCAGTTTTATTACAGTTTTTTTTTTAAATTTCACGTGCAACGCACGCTGATGTTCTCGCGATTTTCTGTCTTCTTATTTATTTTAGTTTAGTTTCTCTCGTCGATAAACTGCTCATCCTAGTATAAGGAATTTGATTACTTTGGTTTTGATCGAAATCGTTCACTTCAGTCGATCTGTGAATAACTAGAGAGTAAAGGAACGAAAAATCGAAAGATAAACATTGAAATGATAAATCATTAGCAGTTAGATGGGTCAGTGAGCACTCTTCTACATAGGAAACACTGCGCTTGGCATCCTTTTACATGGACAACCTTACTTTGTTGAGGCACTCTTGTACATAGGAAACACTGCGCTTGGCATCCTTTTACATGGACAACCTTACTTTGTTGAGGCACTCTTGTACATAGGAAACACTGCGCTTGGCATCCTTTTACATGGACAACCGTACTTTGTTGAGGCACCCTGTTATAGGAAACACTACTTTTTCTTCGGAGTAAGAAGGGGTAGCAGGGTGCTGGTCTTTTAGATAACTGGAGAGAACTTACAACCAATGTTATTAAACTTGAAATACTAAATTACTAAGTAATGGATCTGTAAAAATGCGAACAGAGATAATTTTGATGTGCGTAACAGAATTTTAATAAAACCTGACTTATAAATTTTGTGTAAAGGGTCTTAAGAAGTCTGTGTCTTCTATATATGTGTTCATAACTTTCATTTGTTCGTTAGTTCAACACGTTCTTCATAGGGGCTCGGCATTTCCAGGTTGTTAGGGCGCGCGACTCGTAATCTGTGTATCATGGGTTTGAATCTCTGTCGAACCAAATATGCTCGCCCTTTCAGCCGTGGAGTAATTATAATGTGAAGGTCAATCTCACTATTCGTTGATAAAAGAGTAGCCCAAGAGTTAGCGGTGGGTGGTTACGACAAGCTGCCGTCCCTCTAGTTTTTACACTGCTAAATTAGGTACGGCTATAGCACGTAGCCCTCGTGCAGCTTTGCGCGAAACTTAAAGAAACAAAACAAACAGACAAAACACCTACCGCATAAATCATTTTTTTTTAAATAAACAAATATTCGTGAGGTTTTTGTCTTTTTCATGATGAAAGACGACTTCAGTTGTACAAAAACCAGTAAAAGTTAAAAATAAAGAAGGTATTTGATTGAGTACATCCCAAGTTTTTCGATATTAAAAAATTAGTTGTTATTATTTTCTTTAAGGAAATGCGATGATGAATTATTTTCCTATGCGAATCAAACCAAAGAAAGCTACAGGAAAATAGGAAGGAAAAAGAAAAAATTGGATACACAATCGATTTCCTACAACCATAACGAGAGCACGTGGTTCGCTCAACCGCTGTCCTTTGGAACTGGTTCTCAAGTTTTTATCCCACGTGTTTCTTGCTCCTGACGAATTTCCCAACAGGGTCAAACCTGTCCCCAAAGTCATTGTCAGATCACTACATCTGGTTAATAATTTAAAACTGTGCAAAGCGAAGAGATGAATAAGTCAGGGACAATTTTTTTTTCTCTAGTGACATTTGGAATGATTAGGTAATATTTGAAAATCATTCAGTGAATTAGGATTCGTGCCAACTGACTCACGAAAGCACTAAAATACACTGTGGAGGCTCTAATAAATAAAATAATACACACTGCTCTGTAACAAAGTATTCGAATGCACAAACTGGTTAAAATAGTGATACTCTTCTTGTACAACGTTGTCCATCCGTGACCTCATAAACTCGAACTATTCTGTCCAGAAAAGCGTCCAGTGCAATTTATCTCCATAATTAAAGATTAGTTGATTAGTGAAGATAAAGGATATGTTATAATTGCAAGAATTAACACCTTCAGGTAACAGCTGATAAAGATAACACAAGAGATGCTCCTTTGGTCACTGCAAAACCAGAATTATCTCTTATGGAAATTTTCAGCAAGAGTAATGCATTCTTTTACTGGATAAAAAGTTCTGTTATGGCCGAGAATGTTGTCAGTTTAATTTGTTTAATATGAATTGACATTGTAAAAACACACTCCCAGTATGTGGAATTCGACCCTCACAATTACACTTTCTCTGAAAATAAATGCAAAGATTCTGATTACTTACATGCCTCCTGACCCACATCCAACCATGAGTTTGAAACCACATTCACTCTGGGACCAGTGTCTGACATTCTTATATGAGATAGCTTTATACACCAAAATAGAACAATGATAATCATGGAGGCTAAGCCTGACTCGGACAGATTTAAACACCAAACAGGACAATAATAATCATAGAAGCTAAGTCTGAGTCGGACAGATTTAAACACCAAAAACGACAATAATAATCATGGAGGCTAAGCCTGACTCGGACAGATTTAAACACCAAACAGGACAATAATAATCATGGAGGCTAAGCCTGACTCGGACAGATTTAAACACTAAAATAATTAAAATATATGCAGTTTAATTTTAAATGTACGTCTGGTTGAGGCCCGGCATGGCCAGGTGGATTAAGGCGTGCGGCTTGTAATCTGAGGGTCTCGAGTTTGCATTCTCATTTCACCAAACATGCTCGACTTTTCAGTCGTGGGGGCGTTATAAAGTTAGTGTCGATCCCACTATTCGTTGGTAAAAGAGTGGCCCAAGAGTTGGCGGTGGGTGATGATGACTAGCTGCCTTCCCTCTAGTCTTACACTCCTAAAATAGGGACGGTTAGCGCAGATAGCTCTCGAGTAGCTTTGCGCGAAATTAAAAAAAAACGAGCAAAACATCCGCTTGAGAGCGCTATACAACTGTAAATATTTGAATCATTATTTTTTATTTCGCAAAAAAAACATACCTTTGGCCATTTATGTTCCTCCCAGTGTAGGTATGAAGACTCGATTTTTAGTGACACGTGGCCTCAGATCTACCGCTAAATTACAAGAGTGCATAATAGTTTAAAAGCGTTTGATTTTAATGCTCACACAAGCTTATTTTTATCCATTTTATGAATTTCTCTATATAACCATTTATATTTGAAAATTGCATTTACGTATTTTCTCTTCAACCAGTTGGACCCCCAGTGGTGGGCCTGGCATGGCCGAGCGCGTTAAGGCGTGCACTCGTAATCCGAGGGTCGCGGGTTCGCGCCCGCGTCGCGCTAAACATGCTCGCCCTCCCAGCCGTGGGGGTGTATAATGTTACGGTCAATCCCACTATTCGTTGGTAAAAGAGTAGCCCAAGAGTTGGCGGTGGGTGGTGATGACTAGCTGCCTTCCCTCTAGTCTTACACTGCTAAATTAGGGACGGCTAGCACAGATAGCCCTCGAGTAGCTTTGTGCGAAATTCCAAAAACAAACCCCCAGTGGCATTTCTGTGTACTGATATTGCTAAAACGCGAATTTCTATGCCCGCTATGTGAGGAGTACAGGTGTAATTTTAGAAATTTGTGTTCACAGACAACAAACAAACAAATTCTCTAATAACGAGCATGGAGAACAATCAATTTTATTAAGTCTACGATTGCTACTAAACACTTATGTATTTTCACCCCTTAGCTATCTCCTTGACCACCCCTTTACGACTGGTGATGTTAGACGTTCCATCACCAACGGTAGTAGGACAAGAAGTGGAACTCACCTGCAGCTTTGATCTCAATGGAGACACATTGTACTCGGTGAAGTGGTACAAGGATGATGTCGAATTCTACCCGTTTCGTTCCGAATGACTGGCCTCCTGGACAGTTTCTTCTTCCTAGGTGGCGTCAGAGTTGATGTAAGTTGAACAATAGATCCACGTATTTTTGTGTTGTTTTAAAATACATTAACGTTCCAATAAAAGGCAGGTCTTCCGTTTTATTACCATCCAAAGGCCAGTAATATTGTTTTTTTCTAAGCGAAAAGTGTTTTTTTTCAACAATGAAATGGCCCGGCATGACCAAGTGGGTTAAGGCGTTCGACTCGTAATTTGAGAGTCGCAGATTCGAATCCCCGTCACACCAAACATGCTTACCCTTTCAGCCGTGGGGGCGTTATAATGTGACTGTCAATCCCACTATTCGACAGTGAAAGAGTAGCTCAATAGTTGGCGGTGGGTGGTGATGACTAGCTGCCTTCCCTCTAGTCTTACACTGCTAGGTTAGTCCTAGATAGTCCTCGTGTAGTTTTGCCTGAAATTCAAACCAAACCAATGTCGTATCGATTCAACCAGGTTATACTGTTTAAATATTCTCAGTATTAATCTTCGTGAACTTTATTGAAATATTTAACACATTAACACTGTGGGGAAGTTTAACGTATTCTTATTATCTCTCTGCACAAATAGCTCGAGACGAACAGGCGAATGGTTAAAACCACCATTAACGTATATTTGTCAATAGATCTATACATATATATATATATACACACTTCTTACACTAGTTTCTATTGGCTCTGTTGTGTACACTGTTCTATTTCAAATATAAGAAAACATTTTAACTGTTCTGTTTCAAATATAACAAAACACTTTAACTGTTTTATTTCAGTCTTAGTTATTACTTTTCATAACACGACATTCTTTCAGGACTTCTAAAGCTACTCTTAAGGGTGAAATTTGACAAGTGATCTAAAACACTTTCAGATACAAGTTTTAATGGAAAATAAATAACAAAAATCAAATACATCAATGGCTATATAAATAAATATATACATGAAACAGAACCCCAGTGACAAAGCAATAAGTGTCCGGACTTATAACAAAGGAAATCAGGCTTTGTTAGCAGTAGTGAGCAAGGAACGGACAGTCCATTGTGCACACAGTACTGTTATGTTTATACAGCTAAGTAGCTTCGTGGACGTAAAACAGATAGTTTTGTTATGTTTATACAGCTATGGACGTACAACAGACAGTACTGTTATGTTTATACAGCTATGGACGTACAACAGACAGTATTGTTATGTTTATACAGCTAAGTAGCTTCATGGACGTACAACAAACAGTATTGTTATGTTTATACAGCTAAGTAGCTTCGTGGACGTACAACAGACAGTACTGTTATGTTTATACAGCTAAGTAGCTTCATGGACGTACAACAAACAGTACTGTTATGTTTATACAGCTAAGTAGCTTTGTGGACGTACAACAAACAGTACCGTTATGTTTATACAGCTAAGTAGCTTCATGGACGTACAACAGACAGTACTGTTATGTTTATACAGCTAAGTAGCTTCGTGGACGTACAACAGACAGTACTGTTATGTTTGTATTTCTGTGGCTATTATCTTAAGTTTTCGTCGTTTAAGTTTGATTGAAAAGTTAATTATTTTAAGCCATATTTTTTGCGACTCACAGACAGCACGTTTTAATTACAAGTACTAACTTGACACGCTGAAATAACAGGATATAATAACATATATTCCTGCAAAATCAAGCGTGGGGCGTGTGTACAGCGTCATCTTTGTAATTAGGTGTGTCTAAGTAACGTAACCCTAATTACTCGTGAAGATGATAAACACAAAGTCACGTGACCTGGAAATGCCCTCTAGCTGTTTTAATTAAACCGGAATTTGATCTTAATATCTGTTAAGCAGCCAGTATAATTTCAGTACAATAATGATATCTCACAATAGAAACACAAGCAAGTTTGAATGAAATAACCACTTGTTTACATAGAATGACAACCTCTCCAGGCTCGAGATACTCTAGTTGCTTTGCGCCATAAAACGCCAAACCAACAAACCCTATAAAATTTACTGCAAAACCGGAAAACCGGCAGTATTCAACCGGGAATAAAATGTGAAATAATTACCCCTACCCCTGTTTTTATCCACACGTTTCATCCTGTCCCAATTGTGATAAGAAACAAAAGAGGTAAACAAAGGGGATTTTTTTTTTCATTTACGTACCCCACTTTTATATTAAATATTTAGAAGACTTGTCCTTTCACACATTTTGACTCTTTTTTTCACTACCACCCCTTAACACGTCTGATCAGTTTATTACGATGTGTCCGATTTTTGTAAAATACTTTTAATCAAATATAAGTGTACGCTGTTCCTGTTAACAACATATCTTTAGTATCCTGGTGGGCCACCCGTTAGTATAGCGGTACGTATACGGATTTACAACCCTAAAATTAGTGCTTCGATTCCCCTCGGTGAGTTCAGCAGATAGCTCGATGTGGCTTTGCTGTAAGAAAACACAAACGTACACCATGGTGGTTTATTCTTAAGTGCACGAACTGGCAACGCAAAAACTCGGTAATCTGTTCCCCAAGATGGACACATCAGATAGCTCAATTTATCCTGAAACAAACAAAACAAGTAACAATGACTAAAACCTTTGTTTTCACTTCGCCTTTTTTTCTTTTTGTAAACATAAATATCGCAACCGACCATTCGTACTTTTCGCTCTGGAAAGTAATAAAACGTACTCCTACTACCATTATTTACTGGTGTTACGGAGATGTAAAGTTTGTACTTCATAAACAATATGTAAGCTTCGAAATATTTTATAAGGGCAAACTAATATTATGTCTAGTTAGAAATCCCATTACTCAAGCTCCAGTACCACTGTCTCTGTTTAGTTAGAAATCCCATTACTCAAGCTCCAATACCACTGTCTCTGTCTAGTTAGAAATCCCATTACTCAAGCTCCAATACCACTGTCTCTGTCTAGTTAGAAATCCCATTACTCAAGCTCCAATACCACTGTCTCTGTTTAGTTAGAAATCCCATTACTCAAGCTCCAATAGCACTGTCTCTGTTTAGTTAGAAATCCCATTACTCAAGCTCCAATACCACTGTCTCTGTCTAGTTAGAAATCCCATTACTCAAGCTCCAATACCACTGTCTCTGTTTAGTTAGAAATCTCATTACTCAAGCTCCAATACCACTGTCTCTGTCTAGTTAGAAATCCCATTACTCAAGCTCCAGTACCACTGTCTCTGTCTAGTTAGAAATCCTATTACTCAAGCTCCAGTACCACTGTCTCTGTCTAGTTAGAAATCCCATTACTCAAGCTCCAATACCACTGTCTCTGTTTTCTTTCCACTGTCTCCTTTAAATACGTTAAATGACTCTCAGCCAAACGTGTTTTCTTTCCTAGACTTTTTTCTAATCAGCTTTATTTCATTTATTTTCTTTTTAATTTCGTGCAAAGTTACACGAGGGCTATTTGCGCCGGCCGTCTCTAATTTAGCAAGGAAATGCAAGAGATAAAGGTAGTTAGTCATTAAAACTGACCACTAACTCTTGGGATACTCGTTTAACAAGATGAATATTGGGACTAACCGTCACATTATAACGTTCCCTCGGTTGAACATCAATTCAGTCTCGCGACTTTCACATTGCGAGTCCCTCAACTCAACCAACATATTTGTCCTGTAAATAGATAAAGTTTCAGCGCCATTATTCACACCCTAACGTGGCTAAAGGCACTGTAACACTTGTAGAGTAAACTTAGAACTGGACCAATATATCTCTCTATTGTCACTTTAATTGAACATAGAACTAGACCAATATGAGATGGCAGACTGCTATGAAAACTCTAGTTGTACCTAAAACTACACTGGTATAAGGTGATATCCCACCATCATTACTCTAGTTGTACCTAGAACTAGACCAGTGTAAGGTGATATCTCACCATCATTACTCTAGTTGTACCTAGAACTAGACCGGTATAAGGTGATATCCCACCATCATTACTCTAGTTGTACCTAGAACTAGACCAGTGTAAGGTGATATCCCACCATCACTTTAGTTGTACCTAGAACTAGACTAGTATAAGGTGATATCCCACCATCATTACTCTAGTTGTACCTAGAACTAGACCAGTATAAGGTGATATCTCACCATCATTACTCTAGTTGTACCTAGAACTAGACCGGTATAAGGTGATATCCCACCATCATTACTCTAGTTGTACCTAGAACTAGACCAGTGTAAGGTGATATCCCACCATCACTTTAGTTGTACCTAGAACTAGACTAGTATAAGGTGATATCCCACCATCATTACTCTAGTTGTACCTAGAACTAGACCAGTATAAGGTGATATCTCACCATCATTACTCTAGTTGTATAGAACTAGACCAGTATAAGGTGATATCCCACCATCATTACTCTAGTTGTATAGAACTAGACCAGTATAAGGTGATATCCCACCATCATTACTCTAGTTGTACCTAGAACTAGACCAGTATAAGGTGATATCTCACCATCATTACTCTAGTTGTATAGAACTAGACCAGTATAAGGTGATATCCCACCATCATTACTCTAGTTGTACCTAGAACTAGACCAGTATAAGGTGATATCTCACCATCATTACTCTAGTTGTATAGATAGACTAGACCAGTATAAGGTGATATCCCACCATCATTACTCTAGTTGTACCTAGAACTAGACCGTATAAGGTGATATCCCACCATCACTTAGTTGTACCTCTAGAACTAGACTAGTATAAGGTGATATCCCACCATCATTACTCTAGTTGTACCTAGAACTAGACCGGTATAAGGTGATATCCCACCATCACTTTAGTTGTACCTAGAACTAGACTAGTATAAGGTGATATCCCCCCATCATTACTCTAGTTGTATAGAACTAGACCAGTATAAGGTGATATCCCACCATCATTACTCTAGTTGTACCTAGAACTAGACCAGTATAAGGTGATATCTCCCATCATTACTCTAGTTGTATAGAACTAGACCAGTATAAGGTGATATCCCACCATCATTACTCTAGTTGTACCTAGAACTAGACTATAAGGTGATATCTCACCATCATTACTCTAGTTGTACCTAGACTAGACCAGTATAAGGTGATATCCCACCAATCACTTTAGTTGTACCTAGAACTAGACCAGTATAAGGTGATATCCCACCATCATTACTCTAGTTGTACCTAGAACTAGACCGGTATAAGGTGATATCCCACCATCACTTTAGTTGTACCTAGAACTAGACCAGTATAAGGTGATATCCCACCATCATTACTCTAGTTGTACCTAGAACTAGACCGGTATAAGGTGATATCCCACCATCACTTTAGTTGTACCTAGAACTAGACTAGTATAAGGTGATATCCCACCATCATTACTCTAGTTGTATAGAACTAGACCAGTATAAGGTGATATCCCACCATCACTTTAGTTGTACCTAGAACTAGACTAGTATAAGGTGATATCCCACCATCATTACTCTAGTTGTATAGAACTAGACCAGTATAAGGTGATATCCCACCATCACTTTAGTTGTACCTAGAACTAGACCAGTATAAGGTGATATCCCACCATCATTACTCTAGTTGTACCTAGAACTAGACCGGTATAAGGTGATATCCCACCATCACTTTAGTTGTACCTAGAACTAGACCAGTATAAGGTGATATCCCACCATCATTACTCTAGTTTACCTAGAACTAGACCGGTATAAGGTGATATCCCACCATCACTTTAGTTTACCTAGAACTAGACCAGTATAAGGTGATATCCCACCATCATTACTCTAGTTGTATACTAGAACTAGACCAGTATAAGGTGATATCCCACCATCATTTCAGTTGTACCTAGAACTAGACCAGTATAAGGTGATATCTCCCATCATTACTCTAGTTGTATAGAACTAGACCAGTATAAGGTGATATCCCACCATCACTTTAGTTGTACCTAGAACTAGACTAGTATAAGGTGATATCTCACCATCATTACTCTAGTTGTATAGAACTAGACCAGTATAAGGTGATATCCCACCATCATTACTCTAGTTGTACCTAGAACTAGACCGGTATAAGGTGATATCCCACCATCATTACTCTAGTTGTACCTAGAACTAGACCAGTATAAGGTGATATCCCACCATCATACTTAGTTGTACCTAGAACTAGACTAGTATAAGGTGATATCCCACCATCATTACTCTAGTTGTATAGAACTAGACCAGTATAAGGTGATATCCCACCATCATTACTCTAGTTGTACCTAGAACTAGACCAGTATAAGGTGATATCCCACCATCATTACTCTAGTTTACCTAGAACTAGACCAGTATAAGGTGATATCCCACCATCACTTAGTTGTACCTAGAACTAGACTATAAGGTGATATCCCACCATCATTACTCTAGTTGTACCTAGAACTAGACCAGTATAAGGTGATATCCCACCATCATTACTCTAGTTGTACCTAGAACTAGACCGTATAAGGTGATATCCCACCATCACTTAGTTGTACCAGAACTAGACTGGTATAAGGTGATATCCCACCATCATTACTCTAGTTTACCTAGAACTAGACCAGTATAAGGTGATATCCCACCATCATTACTCTAGTTGTACCAGAACTAGACCAGTATAAGGTGATATCCCACCATCATTACTCTAGTTATACCTAGAACTAGACCAGTATAAGGTGATATCCCACCATCATTACTCTAGTTATACCTAGAACTAGACCAGTATAAGGTGATATCCCACCATCATTACTCTAGTTATACCTAGAACTAGACCAGTATAAGGTGATATCCCACCATCATTACTCTAGTTATACCTAGAACTAGACCAGTATAAGGTGATATCTCACCATCATTACTCCAGTTGTACCCATAACTGGACAGTATAAGGTGACATCCTACCCTTATTACTCTAGTTGTACCCAGAACTGGACAGTATGAGGTAACATCCCACCCTTATTACTCTAGTTGTACCCATAACTGGACAGTATGAGGTAACATCCAACCCTTATTACTCTAGTTGTACCCAGAACTGGACAGTGTGAGGTAACATCCCACCCTTATTACTCTAGTTGTACCCAGAACTGGACAGTATGAGGTAACATTCAACCCTTATTACTCTAGTTGTACCCAGAACTGGACAGTATAAGGTGACATCCTACCCTGATTACTCTAGTTGTACCCAGATCTGGACAGTATAAGGTAACATCCCACCCTTATTACTCTAGTTGTACCCAGAACTGGACAGTATGAGGTAACATCCCACCCTTATTACTCTAGTTGTACCCAGAACTGGACAGTATGAGGTAACATCCCACCCTTATTACTCTAGTTGTACCCAGAACTGGACAGTATGAGGTAACATCCAACCCTTATTACTCTAGTTGTACCCAGAACTGGACAGTATAAGGTGACATCCTACCCTGATTACTCTAGTTGTACCCAGAACTGGACAGTATAGGTAACTCCACCCTTATTACTCTAGTTGTACCCGAACTGGACAGTATGAGTAACATCCCACCCTTATTACTCTAGTTGTACCCAGAACTGGACAGTATGAGGTAACATTCCACCCTTATTACTCTAGTTGTACCCAGAACTGGACAGTATGAGGTAACATCCCACCCTGATTACTCTCGTTGTACCCAGAACTGGACAGTATGAGGTAACATCCCACCCTGATTACTCTCGTTGTATGGTGATATACAGTTAGTATTATTTTAAGAATTCAACTAATGTTTTATCTTATCTAACTTGTCATGAAATTCTATCATTTAACCACTCTTAGAAAACCTTCATGTATTTTTATTATTATTGTATTTAAACTGTATCGACTCTCACTGGGTTGAAGTCGTTTTTCTCGATTCCAAATATACTACCGAATGTTATATAAAAACATAAATAATGATGGAAAGTTAGACCATGATGACTGTTTGCTACAGTTTCGTACACTTAGAAGTCTAAACGTAACAACTCTTCAAAAGTAAGACTGAAATTGTGAAGAAAACATTAGCGTTTCAGACTCAAACTGTTTACGATATCGGAATATAATTAGATTATCCCATGTGTAATTTGTTCGTGGAGAGTTTTAGCTAATCAGACGTCAGACATTTTATTTAATACGTTTGTTTTAAACAACTGTTGGTCAAATAAGACGTTCCAATAAGACAGAATTGCCAAATATGTGGCAGAATTCGTCAGTTCACATAGAATATTTCCGCAGAAATTTGATCCAATAATCTTACTGTATGGTTCAATCTATGGCGAGCAAAAACAAAACTGAAACCGTATTTTTTAAATATTTGGCAAAGCAGTGAATAAAGAAGCTAATAGCCTTGTGAAGGTCACAAAACTAATTTACTCTCTTATTTCTTAAATGATAAATTGTATCCTTGTTGTGGTCTTTTTCCACATTTGAGCTTTCCGTGTTATTTTATTTTCGTGAACAACTACAGTTATTCAGAAAATACACACCAAATATTCATATCTCTTGAATATTTTGTATGGTTTCAAATAGACCAAGTTCTTTAGGTAAACCGAATGGATTAGATATCTTCCCATAGGTAATCTAGCTAATGGTTGGTCATACGCTGGTTTTCAAACGGGAAAGACAGATTTATACGTACGCTGGTGTAACACGTACATAAACTATGCAAAGTCGAACCAGTTAAATCTTGAAAACTAAGACAGATGACCCTTCTACCATGGACAAGAAGCATTGAAGGAGAACAGCAAAAAGCGATAGTTGCAACATTAACCGTTTCGCGGCACTTTCGCATTCTGAAACGCAGAAAAACCTGATTCCATAAAAGCTCTCGCAGAGTTTTATGTTTTATATTACACGCTCGCATCCAAAGCTTTCAAGAAAACTAGTTCCATGATTACGTATTTCTTTGTTTGTTTGTTTTTCTTCATGGTTTTATTTCCTTACCTTATTAGGCCTAATATGATCTCAACATCTGAGGGTCTCAGGTTTTAACCCCTTTTCGAAACATGCTCGCTATTTCAATCGAGGGCCTCGCATGGCCGAGCGCGTAAGGCGTGTGACTCGTAATCCGAGGGTCGCGGGTTCGCGCCCACGTCGCGTTAAATATGCTCGCCCTCCCAGCCGTGGGTGCGTTATAATGTGGCGGTCAATCCCACTTTTCGTTGGTAAAAGAGTAGCCCAAGAATTGGCAGTGGGTGGTGATGACTAGCTGCCTTCCATCTAGTCTTACACTGCTAAATTAGGAACGGGTAGCACAGATAGCCCTCGAGTAGCTTTGCGCGAAATTTCAAGACAAAATTTCAACCGAGTGCGAGTTATAATGTTACGGTCTCTTACGCTATTCGTTAGTAAAAGAAACTCGGCATGGCCAGATAGTTAAGACACTCGACTCGTAATCTGAGGGTCGCGGGTTCGAATTCCCGTCACACCAAACTTCCTCGCCCTTTCATCCGTGAGTACGTTATAATGTTACGGTCAATCCAACTATTCGTTGATAAAATAATAGCCCAAGATTTGGCGTTAGTAGTGATGACTAGCTGTCTTCCCTCTACTCTTACACTATTAAATTAAGGACAGCTAGTGCAGATAGCCCTCGTGTAGCTTTGCGTGAAAATAAAAAAAACAAACAAGTAATATGTTTAGTTTATCACTAATTATCTGTAAAACGTTTTCAGAATACATCTTCCGGGGTAAATGCTTGTTGTTTTTTTAATTTCGCGTAAAGCTAAACGAGGACTTTTTGCGCTATCTTTCCTTAATTAAGTAGTGTAAGACTAGATGGAAAACAGCTAGTCATCACCACCCACTGCCAACTCTTGGGCTTCCCTTTTACCAACGAAAAGTGGGATGGGTCGTAACATTATAAGGCCCCTACGGGTCAAAGGGCGAGTCTGTTTAGTGCGACGGAGTTTCGAACCCGCGACTCTCAGATTACGAGTCGAAAGCCTTAACCCACTTGGCCATACCGAGCGACATCCGGCGTAAAATGGGATAAACATGGGACTGTATCGAACCATTTTCATAATATTTTTTCTTTCTAAAAAGAAAAAAAAATTACATATTGTAAAAAAACATGCTTAGCATTTTCCGATGTACTACACAATAATTTCTATCGTAGAAAAACATGCAATTGTTCGCAGGACCCTCGGGAAGTTATAATTCGACTCTTTTTGGTTGTTGTTCTTACGTTTTATAATTGCTCTCGTAAAATGCAAATAAAATGAGTTAAGATTGTTGTTAAGAATATCCCAGTAGGAGCTTGAGAGATTTACACACGATGTTTCTATCCTTGCTGGTTAATGACTGTTTTTAATGTTTTATTATTTAGGGATAAGCTAGAAAACTTTCCGTCCATTAAATTTATTACTGTTTGTTTTTTTATATATATTTATTTTACTTCCACGAACATGGTTTTGTTCTCATGAAACTTCTGTGCTCACTACGGCCTCAGTTGAAACAGAAATAACGACCAATGGTTACAAGAACTACTTTTAAGGCTTAAGGGAAGAATGCTAATAAATATACGTGTATTAAATATACATGTTTAACATTCACTGCACAGGTTTTCACGATTTCGCGATACAGAGACTAAAACTTCGTCAGGAAAACTACTCTTAGATTTGGCAGGAAAAAGGATATTCGTGAACTTACGATGATTTAATAAACTATTTTGTCGTGTTTCACAAAAAGCTCTAATAATCCATTTTTATTAATTACAACCAGCATTGTTGTATGACTTTACGCTCGGAACTTTGTAATAAGATTAGAATATTTAATGTTCTATATGGAAGGTTTCCTTTTTTTAATTGTTACAAAAATGGTTTAGGCACACTCCATAAGGATCATTTGCACACGACAACACAGTAGACTGTCGGAACATGGGCAACAAACTTAGCACGTACGATTTTAAACGGCTAATTTCCGTCATTGGATAATGCAATGATAACATAGATAACCTTATAATTGATATACTTCGTCGGAGGACTTTCTGAAGAACGTATAATTAAATTGTCGAAAAATGTGTAATCAAAGAACAAGATGATTGGAAGAAAACTCTCCCTGTTTTACGAAAACAAAAACATTCTCACACCGAATACTAAATAACACAATAGGCTTCGAAACTACACACCGTGTCAATCCATATCAGTACTTTCGTCTATAAATTAAAAGTTATAGTTACGAAAGAGAACCCTTTGACCCAAAAAATCATTTTGACGAAGCTAGATTTGAAGTTGGAAGCTTCCAGCCAGAGATCAAAACGACAGAGTTGTTCTTCAACAAGAAAAAAGTAAAATGATCTTTACCCATAGCAGTCCAAAACGATCATGTTTCGCTGCTCGATAAAGATGCAATGTAGTTTTATGTTAGTGGTATATTTAAACCTGGCCGTAAAAGCTGATGTCCCTGTAGAGTGAAGAGCAGTTAAAGTCTTTAATGATCAGTGATCAAAGGTTAGATTCATTGTGAGCTGTATTCGTCAGACCAAATATGATCAAGAATGCAGGAAGTAATACCAAAAGTGGCATGGGACCCATACCACTATTCTTATTAACCTCATTATCTAAACTGTTATTTGTTTTTTGTCGAACAAGGTCCATAATCACCCAACTTGCTCGTTGTGTTTCATGGCAAATCACATGAGATTTACTTAGTAATCGTAGAATTCAACATATAAAATTAGATAAACGTTTTGATGGTGAACTGTTAGGCTAGGTACTTATTTGACTGTGTGTTGTGTGTTGTTTTTTATTGTAATTTCAATGGATCAGTTATTAAAAACCTTAGTGAACATTCACTTTAAAGAGAAGTGTACAACTTTCCGATTCTTTGTGCATAGAACAAGATATAACACTCACAACAAGCCAGTCAAGTTGATGCGCGATATGTCACAAATTAACAGGCTTAAGATAATAAGGTCGTGAGATTTGATCCAGTGCAAAACTGTTTCGGGTTATCT